>PVHP010009748.1:0-49504 GCA_004024765.1 Zapus hudsonius | reverse complement strand
CTCTCCATCTCCATGTTCATTTATTGAAACTGTTGACGTCATTGTTTAGTTTGTTGACAAAGCTAACTTTAAGTTGCTGAACTTTCTGCAGCAGCAGGATCGGTCAGGAAACCAAGCAGGATCACAAGTCCCTTTCTCCTGGGAACATTGAATAAGGCAGAGCAAGAAGATTAGGACTACAGATCACCATCAGTGTAGTGTTATAAGTGGGTATACAGTTTTAAACATTCAAAGAGGAATATATAATTAATCAAAAAATTATTATTTGGAATATAAAAGGCTCATAATGGGGTGCAGATGTAGCTCTGTGGTAGAACACTTACATAGCATGAGCTAAGTTCAGAATTAAATTTCCTGTATGTCATCAACAACCTCTCCCCCTCCAGTTAGTTCACATTTTGTTAACTGTAGCTGGCAGAAGTTACTCAAATTGAAAATAATATTTTGTACATAATTCTAAAATTTTCACAATTTCTCTGATTCTCAACTATGGCCTTTAGATTAAGAATCCCTACTTTTTAATAATACTTTTTAGTATTATTTTAGTATTTTTAGTAATACTTTTTAATGTTAGTCTATTTTTCTCATTGCCTTGCTTTGCTGTACAGAGTCCCAACCTTATAAGCAGCAAAAGAAAACTTAGAACAAAACTGAGCATTGAGTATGGTCATTCTAGATCCCTAATTTTTTTTTTTTTTTGAGAAATGGACTCACTATGTAACCGAGGATCTCACTACATATAGAATTTGCCACAATGTTCAACTTCTTTTCAGTCTTTTGATGGATAGTTGATAGTTTTGTTCACTGCAATCCTTGGAAGCAAGTCACCAAAGGGTGATGTCATAGTCAGCCACACACTGCTGTGATGAATCTCCAAACCAGGCACAATTCATGGGAAGAAAGGATTTATTAAAGCTACAATCAGGGAAGTTCCATAATGCTGAAAGAGGCTGGCCCAAGCAAAGAGAGAAACCCATCACCAAGCAAAACAGGCAGCGGGAAAGAAATTTTCTCCCCCTTTATATAACCTTAGGGGCAGGGTCATGCAACTCCATTCCAGACTTGTTGGCTTCCTACCTGGACTTTCCTTTTTGCACTGCCCTCCCAGGAAGGGATGTTCATTTCTAGCTTCCCCAAGCTTCCTTACATTCTGCCCCCCATTGAGAAGGCCACCTTCCTGTGAACATCCCCAGAGACCCACCCAAGATTACTAAAAAGGTCAAGTTGACAACAAAAGTTAACCATCACAGGTGGGCTGTCTGCAGGCGATCTCGGATTTTGACATTCCTACATGTTGCTTATGGACATGTCAGCTGTGAGCAAAGCTTGTTCTGCCCTATCTGAAGCCAGCCTCCCTGGCTGATTGTCTGCTCCTCTGCACCACAATGTTAAGCTCAGCACTTATTCTTATATCTACTTGCACTCTTGTTAGCATTTTTAATGGACAAAATTATAACACAGAAAAAAACACAAGTCACAAGTGTACAATCCAACAAACATCCACAAAGTAAAAATAACCACACCCAGCATGTTTTTACTCAGGGAGCTCACTGCTATAAACAGTACCTTGCTCTGATATTGAACAGTGGGATAAATACAGAGGACCCCTTATATAGTATCCATCACAGTATCTCCAAACTGAAACAGAACAGAAGGGAGTTGAAGACCAAGCATAAACATTTCAGCAGTGCCTATGATTTCACAACCAGGCTCAGATTAATCATAACAAGCAAAAGTAGATGCTTAACAAGCGAAAGCAGATTCTGGCTTTGCCAGCAAAGGGTTCCTACTTTTTAATACACTAAAATGCTGTCAGTTAAGTATACTGTTTTTCCTTCCCAGAAATCCCACTGTTGTAGTAATAGATCAAACAAGGACTAGAAAGGTTCTCAATGAGAATGAAATTAAGTTCCTATATTCGCCATTCTTTATGAGTAATCATTTAATTTATAAAGACATGTACACAGCCCATATCAAACTGTGGCTTGCCCCCTGATGCAAAAGAATAATTCAACTACTGATGCTGCGTTAGAAATGTGCATTTAAGATGCAGCTAGGCAGATCTTTCTATAAAACAACAAACTAAAATGCAGCCCTAGACACCTCTCCTTTGATAGATAATGCTGGTTAATATTTCTCCACAGTTATATTGGTACTCAAACTTTAATTTCAATCTTTTGCTCATTTTTAGTACTTGTGACATACCCCTTCTGAGGACACTTATCTGCATAACATATAAGCTTGAGTTATTACAACAAATATTTAGCATGTAGAAATGAGGGTATTTATTTTAAAGGAAAAATACATTCAAATCAATGTAATATAAAAGAGATTATTGAATAAACACATAAAGAAATGCTGACTGGCATTTGTAGAGTGGTAACATACACCTATAGAATACCAGTTACTCAGGAGGGTAAAGCAGGAAGACTGCAACTTTAAGGCCAACCTGGGCAACTTAGCAAGCTCCCTTTCTCAAAATAAAAATAAAAGTTAAAGGGTCAGCAGTGTAACTCAGTGATCCAATACTTTCCTAGTATACACAAGGACCTGGATTCAATCCACAACAACACCCCTTCCCCACTGAAAAAACAAAAAGCTGATTATTTTACATTTATAGAGTTTTAATCCAATCGTTTTTTTTCTACTACAGATAATCTTCCTTCATTCGAATTCAATTACGAAAGTGGGAATTAATGACTTCTGTCCAACAATGCCAAAGAAAAAGAAATCTTTATACAGTGCAATAAGTTTATTCAACAATCCAGTGAAGTACTGGGAAATACAACCTGCAACATTTCGTTGTGTTCTGAGTCGAATGAGTGTTCAGCTTGGGAACTTCAGAAACTAATAGTAATGGCCAATTGAATATAAAATTCAAAATTTCTTTCATTTGGAATACTTGAACTCTACTAATCATGGTAGTATTATATACATAAGCAAAAATCTATCCTAGATGATAAATGACAAAAAATTTCAACTGAATTTTGCCAAACTGTTGGTGCATAAGGGTTAACAGAAATAGGTATCTAGTGCAGTTTCACACTGCCTGCAAATGATTTTGCATAAATCTTTTGCTTTCATATTCCTTCTCAGTACCAAAACCAGAAGATACTCCATATTTAAGCCTTTGCTACCCAAGTTCATTTTTTAAACAGAAGAGTACTGTAAATGGAATGCTTGACTTAGCAACAAATGTGCCCTTTTGTTTGCTGTTAAAAAACAAAACTGACAAGGACAGCTAAATGGAGAATACATTAATTATTCATATCCTTTAATAATTTGGGTAGTACGATAATATTTCTAATTGTATTGAAATATGGTTTGATATAACCATACTGAAGTTTTCTAAAACTGTTAGTAAGTATTCATTATCAGCTCAACAGATGCTATTCATAAGAGCTGGTTATGTGGCCAGAGCACATATCTTTTTTTAATTATTCTGATTATTAAAATCCTGTAAAAATGTGTTGTATTTATACAAAATCTGTAATGCACATTTTTTACCATCAGTATTATAAGCTTTTAATAGCATGGCAGTTGTTAGATTGCATAACATTGTCACCTCAACTAGGAATATTTTTTAGGATATTTTCTTTGGAAGAGTCTAGACACCTATCACTTCTATAACAAAATGTCTCTTCTAATTGGCATAGACTGGATAACTAAGAAACACACCTGGCCTGACGAGGCAGAGCATCAAATAGAAAAGATTAAAAACTGAAAACTCTGTACAAAAGAATACACGGGCTTGAAAATTGGTTTTTAATAAGAATTAAATTTAAAAATAAGGAAAGCAACATTAAAATATTGGCATTAAATAAAATATGTGTACTATGGTTCAATTTTTCATCTCCCACCCAGGAATATACATAATCTTGTAAAAGTTCTATTAATTTGCATGTTCACACACACATGTGTATGGGTGCACCGGGGTCTTTTGCCAACCAACTGAACACCAGATTCATGTAACTTTTTTGGGGTGGGGGGTATAACTTTATGTGGGTGCTGTGAAATGAATCTGGACTGGCAGATTTTGCTAGTATGTGACTTTAATCACTGACTGAGCCATCTTCTCAGTCCCTATACACATTTACCAAAATATTTTTATTTATTTGCAAGCAGATAGAAGAGAGGCACACAGAATGGGTACACCTGTCTCTGCAAGCAAACTCCAAATGCATGCTCCACTGTGCATCTGGCTTTACATGGGTACAGGGGAATTGAATCTGCATCATTAAGTTTTGCAGGCAAGCATTTTAAGCACTGAGCTATCTTTCCAGCCTCCCATATACAACATTTTAAGTAAACTAATTTATATATAACATTTTAAGAGCTTCATTAATGTTGATTCCTAAGAATTATGAAATACACCGTACAATTCCTGTGCTACAAAAAACAATCATTTTTAACTGAAAGACTAGACTTCAAAAAGTTTTTGGGGTGCAGGGGAAAACACTACTATAGATATACAATGAGGGAGGAGGATTTCATTATCCAGGTAAAGAACATTTCATTCTTCATAGTAACTCAACTTTTGACACTATTAATATTTTTGGCTACAGTCATTAATTTATTTTGTGTGTGTGTGTGCATGTGTAATGATGAATATGTGTGTTCAGGTAACGTGTCATTCCTTGGGTGCCATCCACCTAAAATTTTTTTTAAAGAGTCTCTCACTGAACAAAGAGCTTGACAATTAGGCTGGACTGGTTTGTGAATAAGCACCAGAAATTTGCTTATCTCCATCTCCCCAGTACTGAGATTAAATACATTTACCCTCACACTCAGCATTTTTTGTCTTTTTAAATCTAGATTCTTGGGATAAAACCAAGGTCCTCATACTTGTGAGGCAAGGACTTTACCAACTGAGCTATCTCCCCAGCCTTTGAGGATGGGGAACTTTCTGTAGATTACACAATGTCAACAGCTCCCTAGTCTACCTATTAGATGCAACAATACAAGCATCTTCTACTAGTCACCCGCATAACAACCTATAGTTTCTCTAGACACTGCCTGAAGTTCCTGTGGGAGATGTGGTAAGAGAGAGAGAGAGAAAAAAAAATCACCTTCCTGAGAACTACTTTATAGAAAATTAAATAAATTTCTAAGATGGTATAAACTAGAAGACTTCAAGTAAAACTCTTGCTTTTGTAAAAACAAAGAGGGAAATATATAGTGTGATCCAAACACTAAAGGCTAATCAGAGTGATAATACAGAAAAAAGGACACAGGCTTTGTATTAGAAATTCAACCTCACTTATAGTCTGGGGCAGTTCACCATCTCTTAGAACTTGCTCCCTCTTCTGTAGACTATAGAAGTGAAAATGGATCAATGAAGTTGCCATGAGGATTAAATAATAAAACCATTTGTAAAATGCTTTGCAAATCACAAATGTTAGTAAAATGGAAAATTTCTATACTAGACAATTAGGTTCTGTTGAGAAAAACTAAAGATTATGAATTCCTTAAAAATAACATATACACAAAGAGGGAGAAAAAAAAAGAAAGAAAGAAAAACTGGCTACCTCTGGTGCAGTTCATACCCCCTATCCTATGGACAGATCCAGAATGTGCACCAAAGAAGAACCCCAGTGGTTAGGGGACAAATAGGAGGGAAATGGGGACACATTCACAATATTTGTTCATACAATGTATATACTTATTCATAATAAAGATATTAAGAAATAATAGTAATTATTCTAAAGTTGAAACATTTTAAAATTCTAACTGTTATCTCAAAATTTATTTGGAATGGCAAAAGGGCTTTGATAGCCAAAGCTATCCTTAGTTAAAAAAAAAAAAAACCCTTCTCAGGTGGCATCACTATTCCTGACCTAAAGACATACTACAAAGCCTTAGTAACAAAAACAGCATGGTACTGGCATAAAAACAGACAGACAGACCAATGGAACAGAAATGAAGACTCTGCTCTTAGTTCAAGTAATTATAGTTACTTGATCTTTGACAAAGGTGCCAAGAATGTTCACTGGAGTAAAGATAGCATCTTTAACAAATGGTGCTGGACAAATTGGATAACAACTTGTAAAAAAAAAAAATCAAACTAGACCCACTCCTCTCACCATTCACAAAAATCAATTCCAAATGAATCAAAGACCAAAACATAAGACCCGAAACTCTGAAATTGGAAGAAAAAATTTGGAGAAACTCTTCATGAGACAGGGGTAGAGAAAAACTTCCTGAACAAAACTCCAGTGGTCCAAGAAGTTCAACAATCACTTAACCAATGGGATCTCATTAAGCTAAAAAGCTTTGGTACAAACATACCATATTCAGAGCCAATATACCACCATCATATTAGGAGATAATCTTCACCAGCTGTAACATGGACAGAGGTTGAATATCTACAATTTACAAATTTACAAAGAGCTCAAAAAATAGTAAAAAAATCAAACAGCCCCCTCACAAAATGGGGCATTGATCTCAATGGAGAATTCACAGAGGAGGAAACACAAATGGCCACTTCTTGTTTAAGAAAGTGTTCATTATCCTTAATCATCATGGAAAAGCAAACCAAAACAACGAGATTCCACCTTACTTCAGTCAGAATGACAATCATTAAAAAAAAACAACAACAATAGATGCTGGTGAGGTTGTGGGGGGGGGGAGGAACCCTCATTCACTGCTAGTGGGACTGCAAACTTGTACAACCACTATGAAAAGCAGTGTGAAGGTTCCTGAATAGAATGGATATAGAGTTACGAACAGACCCAGTTTTCCCTCTACACTCAAAATTTCATGCCTCAGCAGAGACATTTGCTCAACCATGTTTATATCAGCTCAATTCATAATAGCTAAGAATTGGAATTTACCCAAATGCTCATCAATGGATGAATGGATATCAAAGTTGTGGTATATTTACTCTATGGAATTCTACTCAACTGAAAGGAAAAATGACATAGTGAAATTTAAAGAAAAGTGGAAGGACTTGGAACAGATCTTACTTATTGAATTCACACAAGAACAGAGAGACAAAGGCTGCATATTCTCCCTCATATGTGGTTCACCCATCATTAAAGCTTACCAGGTCCACTGATGTCCAACACTGTTGATGACTTCTCTCTCCCACAGGGCTACATGCAGCCATAGCTTTTTCTAGCTTTCTGTCAGCAGGTTAACAGGGAGGAGGTTTTTTAGCTCAGCTCTAGTTTGATTTATCAGTGACCTTCAGCCCAAGCATAGTGCTCTTCAGCAATAGGGTCTTACCACCTCATTCTGATGAGTAACCAAGAGCCTTGGCAATGTCCTATAATGTTATGGGGGCCTGAGGAACCTCCCTGGCCAACAACTCACTGGAAGGTATCCCATCCCTGGCACTGAAATTTTTCTAATAAGTATGTTTACTGGCTGTGCCATTATATGAGGGAGAAACTTCTCTTTTTCAGATAGTGGTGAACACTGGGATAACACAAACAATAACCACAGTGCTGAGAAAAAACAGCAGTGGCATGTTCAGCAGTGGGACATCTCTATCACACGTCCTGAGGCTCAGGGCCTATTTCGGAAGAGGTGGTGGAAAGGTCCTAAGAGCCAAAGAAGGGTAAGACTGCTTACAACACAAACTTCCAGACACCAAAGGGTGGGGAGGGAATCATAAAGGTTTATGGTCTATAATTATGGAAATTATCAATAAAAAGTTAAAAACAAAAAGGAGGGCTTGCTGCTTGAGCACTGAGAGCCTCTCAGCCTGGAGGCCACCAAGTTTTGGTTTGCTAGAACCTAAAGAACCCACTTAGAAAGCTGAACATGGACATGCATGTCTGTAGTTCCAGTTTGCAGAGGAAGGCAGTTGGGGGAAGAATAACTGGGGCTCACTTAAAGATAGCTGCTTCAGGTTAAGGGAGAGACTGTATGCACACATGTATATACCACAGATCACACTACATACACACACATACATACATATATGTTTGTTTTTTTTTTAAAGCTTAGTTGGGGTATGGCAAAAGAGGAACCCTTATCCATTGCTGATGAGAATGCAAATTGTATAGCCATTAAGGAAATCAGTATAGAGACTCCTCAAAATGCTAAAAATAGAACTGCCATTAGATCCAGCTATACCTTTTTTGAACATATATCCTAAAGACTCTACTACATACCACAGAGACATGTAACTCATTCAGTTGTGGGGCACCAAGCCAGATTCACTAGGACAGGAAACCAATAGGCTCCAGAGAAAAACCCCACAGCTCTTTAAGAAAAGTGGACATACACATCAACATATCTCTATAATAACAAGGCTTATCCCCTTTTATTCAAACATTTCTCACTTTTGGTTGGAGACTGCTCTATTTTAAAGATGGAGAAGAATATTGAGAAGAACAAGCTTACATCAATGCATCAAGAAGAAAGAGCCGTCTATTATGAGATGGGTCACCTCCACCTTATTTGCCCAGGCTCAGAAGTCACTACAGAGGAAGCAATGACATGAGTACTGCTCTTATGACTAGCCTGAAAACCACTTCCAGGAAACAAGGACAAACACTGTGTTCACTAAAATCTCATCAAAATATAGATGCAGAGCTCACAGAGAAAGCCATATTAAATCAGATCCCGACCTGCACCAGCCAATTTCGGCTGGTGGCTGATAATAGAGATGTGGTTGGAAGTGGACAGCAAGAAGTAGGCACACAGGTTCTAAACACGTCAAGCCCCTCACCAGCCCAGGGCATACAGGTCCCTAACACACTAGCACACTGAAGCACAGGTCCAAAACTCGATGTGCCCTTCACTGCCTTGCATACATGCATGGCCCCAAACACGGGACACTCACAAGTCTGGTGTGTCCAGTCCCCACACACTGGTGCTCCTAGAGCACAGGCCCCAAAAATACACAGCAGACATCAACCACCTGGAGCACAGAAGCCCCAAACACACTGGCACTCTGAATGCACTGGCCCCAAAGACACCAGCCCCAAACATGCTGGTGCCCCAAACAGACCAGCCCCAAACACAACCATGCCCCAAAAGCACAGGTTCCAAATTCACCACACCCCTCACCCACACAGGCCCCAAACACACTAGCACTCTGAAAGCACAGGTTCCACTACTCACGGTGCACTCATCTGCCTGCAGCACACTGGCCTCAAACACCACACTAATGATGATGTTCAATATGTTATGTTGCTTATACTTTAGGCATCATACGTTGCCTACTCAAAGATTACAAATATTTATGCCTATGATTTCTTTGAAAAGTTTAATATTTTAGCTCTTATAAGTACATATGTGTTCCATTAAGATGTAAGTTTTGTTTATGGTATAATGTTGATATCCAGTTGTCCCCGTGCCTTTGTTCAAAACGGATTAATATTGAGATATAAACACATCACTTGAAAATTGTCTCAGTCCTAAAGAAACTAATTTCATAATATCTATTGCCATTAAATAACTTTGTTTGCTCTTGAACTTCAAATAAATGAACTCAAATGTGTGAATCTTTATTAGCTTGCTTTAGAAGATTATTAAAAGATTATGTTTTTTGCTCATCTCTACTATCTTTGTGACTCTAGAATGAGGTGACAGTCTGGACCCAAAATGGTTCAGAATGTACTTTCTCAGTACAGAGCACTATATTGCAGGCTCAAAAAAGTAGAGGCAGAATAGCCAGATTAGTTAACAGATTGTGTCTTTTATTTGAACGTGGTTTAAACATTAGCTGCCCATGATTGGCTGAGATTCAGCTACTTTTGAGGAGAGTAGGTTTACTATCAAGAGTCTGTTTACTGTCAAGTTATATGCTTACTAAGTAAGGTTAAACTGTTAAGCCAAACTTGAATATGTACTTAGGCAGCTTTAGGTAAAACTCAATGAGCTGAACACAACATAATACTTTGAAATATACCCATATAATCACATCTATCAATAGGTTTTCTTTTTTTGTTTGTTTTGTTTTCAAGGTTAAGGGTCTCACTCTGGCCCAGGCTGACCTGGAACTCTTTCTGTAGTCCCAGGCTGGCCTTGAACTCACAGCAATCCTTCTACATTGCCTCCCAAGTGCTGGGATTAAAGGTGTGCACCACCTTTCTTGGTTTATCAATAGTTTAATTCCTATTTTTTTAGTTATTTCTGTCTTGGGTATACCCAGAGTCTCATATATGCTACATTAGGTGCTCCATCACTGAAATATATCCCAAGCACTTTTAAAAGTTTTACTTTGAGAGAGGGTATCAATAAATTTCCCATGCTGGCCTTGACCTTGCACAATAGGCCAAGCTGGCCTTGACCTTGTGATCTTCCTGCCTCTGCCTTCTGAGTAGCTGAGATGAGACATGTACTATTAGGCCCTATTCAATTTCTTATTGTTGAATAACATTTTATTACACATATCTAGTTGTATTTATCCATTCTAATGTTGAGAGTCATTTGAGTTTTTTCCAATTTTTGATTATTATGTGGTGGGGATAGAACCTAGGACTTTTTGTTAGGCAAAGACTACTACTGAGCAACACATCCAGATGTTAGCTATTATGAATAAGTTGCTACAAACATGCTTGTATAAGCTATTTTTAGGTAAATGCACTTATTTCCATAAGGTATGTACCTAGGAGAACAACTGGCTCCTGTGATAGGTATGTTTATCTGTAGTAGACACTGCCAAAGTTTTCTATAATTTTAACAATTTACATTTTCACTAACAATGTTTAAGAGATTCTTATGACCACAACCTTCTCCACAACTGTGCTGTTAGTTTTTTTAATTACAGCCCTCCTTATGGGTAAGTAGTATAATTTTCCTGTGGTTTTAATTTGCATTTCTCTAATGACTAAGAACACTAAACATCTTTTCATATGTACACTGGCCAACTGGATAGCTTCTGTAAATTTTCTGTTCAAGTGTTTTGCCTACATTAGATAGTGCCATCAATTTTTTTTTTTAAAATTGACCTAATGTGCATTCCTGATATGAATCTGTACTGGATATATGTACATTGTGAATCTTTCTCAGCCTATGGTTTACCCTGCCTGCCTGCCTGCCTGGCTATCTATCTCTATCTATCTATCTATCTATCTATCTATCTAATGACAATGCCTCATGTAGCCCAGGCTGGTCTTCAATTTTCTATGCAGCTGAAGATGACCTTGAACTTGTGATCCTCCTGCTTCTTCTGCCTGTTAGAATTGCAGGCATGTGCCACACACCAGGTTTATGCATTGCTAGGGATTGAACAAGACTTTGTGCCTGATAGGCAAATACTGTACCTACTGAGCTACATCCCTACTTCTATGGCTTGTCTTTTTACTCTATAATATTTTTTTAAACTACCCTTAGCTTATATTCATTGCACAAGATGGTAATTTCATTATGATATTTTCATACATGTATGTAATGCACTGAATAGTATTTTTAAACAATCAACTTCTTAACTTTATTTGTGTCCAAATTTAAGCTTTCTCTTCATGTGTTGTGATCAGCATTCTGGTTGTTGCGCAGAAAGAACCCAAACAAAAGTGGCTTGTGGAGGAATGGGTTTATTTGGCTTACGGACTCAGGGGAGACTCCATCCTGGCAGGGAAAATGATGGCATGAGCAGAGGGCTGGACATCATCTCTGCCACAGCACTGCAAACAGCGGCAGGAAGGTGTGCCAAACTCTGGCAAGGGGAAGCTGGCTTATAACCCCATAAGCCCGCCCCTGACGACACAGCTTCATCGAGGTTGTAAAACCCAAACTGCCATCAGCTGGGGATCGATCTATCAGAACACATTCATTTGTTTGTGGGGGACACCTGGATCAAACCATGACATCATGATTAGTATTTTTAATGTCTTGCTTAACTAATCTTTGTCTACCCCAAATGCATGAAGCTAGCTACCCCTCTTTTTAAAGAACTCAGACTTTAAGAATAGACATTGAACTATACATAATGACCACTAAAGGTAGATACCATTGCAATGTAGTGGGTGTAAAATGATATTTGTAATAAATGATATGGAACAATTGCATAGTTATAAGGAAGAAAAGTGAATCCTCATTCATAGCTTCTACCAGGGTTGGGGATTTAGCTCAATGGAAGAACACTTGCCTAGTAAGCACAAAGTCCTGGGTTTGGTCATCATCACTGGAAAAAAAATTATATCCTCCACCAAAGATAAAAATTAATTCAAGTCAGGTGTTGTGATACACACCTTTAGTCCCAGCACTCAGGAAGCAGAGGTAGGAGAATCATCATCAGTTAGAGGACACCCTGAGACTACATAGTGAATTCCAGGTCAGCCTGGGCTAGAATGAGAACCTACCTCGAGAAACCAAAATAAACAAAAATTAACTCAAGATGGGTCATAGGCCTTAAATAAGAAAGACAATACGACCTGCTTCCAGGTGAGTGAAGCATTTGTATAAGTAGTTCTCATGCATGCAGGAGTTTGAAGCCAGTCTGAGCAATATTCAAAATGCAAACAAAGCAGCATGACTCCACTAGAACTCTGAGAGGTGTACACTTCCAAGCACATGTCTACCATGATGACAGCACTAGCTGTCACTGCAAGGAAAACTCCTGCCCCCTTGACCTGAGAGCTTAGCTCAAGGCATGTTAGTCTCTCTCTTCTGAGACCAATCTGACTTGCTTCCACACAATCTTCAGACCTAAATATATCAACTACCTAAAACAGTATTTGCCTCCCCCAGATTTTTTTTTTTGAATAGTCATAGGTCATAACAAAACTGAGCAGCAGGCACAGAATGCTCCCTATTGCTGTCTTTGTAGAATACATCCCTTTTTCGGTACATGTATATGTATGTTCATATATGTGAAGGCAGGTGCATGGGTGCCATGAGACAAGTGTTGAGGAAGTCAGAGGACAACTTTAGGCATTTGTTCTCACCTTCCACCTTGTCTTACTTGTTTACTTCCCTGTTTGCCAGGCAAGCTGGTCCAAGAGCTTCAGAGATTTTCCTATCTCCCTCCTCATCTTAGACCCACTGGGATTATAGACACACTACAAAGTTCAATTTAAACCCAGGTACTCATGCTTGCAAAAGCTTTATCCATTGTGCCACCTCCCAGGCTCAAGTACTTCCCCGCTTTCTGATGCTCCTCAATGTTCCATGTCTATCGTGTGCTTTCCCTGCCCTAGCCCTGGTATCAACAACGTCCCAAGGAGCAGCCCTGGTTTCTTTGAATGGAGAATGGTATTAGAAACAAAGACCTAGTTGCTAGGTATCCTGGCTACTACTCATTTTAGGCCCTTGCAGCTTTAAAGCAAAGAGACATACATGTGTATACTAACTGATATATGCGCATCTGTTTAATAAAAAAAAACCTGCATGAAGCTATTTGTCTGTATACTTCACTAAATGAGTTCATTCTGCTGTACCAAACTCTAATCCAACTGGTGTCCACATGGCTCATTCTCACCACCTGCCTTGAGGACCTTTAACCTCCCACTGCAGCAGTGGAATGCCTAGCAACACCAACTGCCAAACAGTAACTCAATTGTTCCATTTCAGTTTACATGTATGGCAGTGATGAACTGTTAGCACATCCTCTTCTGCTTCATTCATTCTTATCCTTCTACCACGGGTTATTCTCTCCACTGCAGTCTGAACCTTTGGATAAATGCTTATTTTCTGTTTTCCTCCTTTATAACAAGAGGAGTCCCTAGCTAGTTTTAAGACTATCTTATACAACTTAGGTGCTCAATTACAAAAACAGAGCGGAACAGTTAAACTAATGAATGAAAACTTCTTACACCTATTACATGAATAGAGGTGTCTGAGACCTCTGTTGTCTGTTTCTTGCCACCACTTATAGTATGCTATTCAGTTTTGAGATGCTATATCTACTTCAATCAAATCATAATCCTAGCAAATCATTTAGAATTTTCACCAGTTCAACTGACTTCTTTCCCCAACTGTTACAATTAAGGCACCTAACCAAACCATCATAAACCATCACCGTCACTTCCATTTTCCCCGAGGGTCTGAGTTTAACCACCGAACCTCCCCCATTCTCAATCATGCCAACTTAAATTTCCTAGACACTGCCAACCTAGTTTAAATGTGCTCTGGGTTATCTACTGATTAATATTTTCACATATATTGATAACATGAACAACATTATCAAACTATAAGTTAAAATCAAACAATTAGTACAGAATTATATAAAAAATTAAGGGATTGATTTTAAATTTATCCTCTAAAATAACTGTGAAATGAAATTTTAAAAAATGGGGGAGGGACTCAAATTTGTTCTCTTTTTCCTTGGTGTGGAAGCCTGAGGTTTGAGAACAAAGACAGTAATAGGAAACATATGGAAAAGATCAGCAACAAAATGGAATCTTGGCCCAAATGTGGTCTGCCACGTTTTACATACCAATGTCTCAAATAATAGACTAGATTTTTATAAAACTGCCAAAGCATTACTTGAAGCACTGTAAAGTTTTCTCAAATCTTAACTATAACAAAATAAATCTTGTGAGTTCTTTGTAAGGTCTTAATGGAAAACACTATTTTGAGAAACCCAAAACAAACTCCAAGATTTACTTTACCTTATTTGCTCAAGCTTGGAAGACTCTTGCCTCCAAAACCTCAACATAAGTTAACTGTTTAGGAAAATATGAGCCCAAAAATTCATGTCCAAGCAAACTAGCAAACTATTACTCTTGAGAGACAGCTCAGTAAAATAAGGACATTTTTAGGTACAAAAATTAAGGCAATAGTTACTGGTTAATAGAAGCTCTCATTCTATTTTATTTAAATCATTAAGATTATTTGTGCACCACTGAAAATAGGCAAGTCAGTAATATAATTTTTCTTTTTTGAAAAAAAGTAGCTTTTCTAGTGGGTATATTAAAGATTAAGCTGTTAGGAAAGAAAGTGTATCTTTATTCTGTGTAAGCAAGGCAATCCGTTGCATTTTCAAAGTAAACTAGATGTGAAGTGCCATACATATGTTTCTAATTCTGACTTTAACAAAGGGAAGCACTGATGTGAACATAAGGCACTGTGCAGCCCAGGGAATGAAGAAAGTTCTGAATTCCACCTTAAATTGCAGAGATGCTGGGCTCCAGGTCACAGTAGACCTTAATTTGAAGAATTCTCTGGCATGAAAATGAAAGTACAAACAGCAATCAGTACATGCTGTTTCATTTAGTCTTGTTTGCCTTTCGTAGTAGAGGAAATTCTTGCCACACCTCAAACCAAAATTAAGGAGAAAAGAAAGAAGTTAGCCACATAAATCTGACCAAGTGCACAAACATTTTAATTTGAATCCACAGTTTTGTATAATGAAAATAAATGCATAATTTTAATTCAACCCAAGTGTTTTCCAAGCAGATTGCATTTGCTTAAATTGCTACAGTAATTCAAGGGACAGGCCCATCTGGACAGAGAGAACTGTGGATTTTAAAGAAATTCAAGAGTTTAGGAATTTCTGATTCACTCAAAGGATTTGCAAATTCATCAACCCCTGAAAACTAAAGCAATTTCAACAGGTATGATGATAAATTCATTTTTAATTTTTAAAGTATGTGTTCCTGATGTTAAAAAAAGTAGTATATTGGCTTTTTAAAAAATAGACTGCAACTAGCATAAAAAGCACAAATCGGGAAACAAAATCCAGTAAAAGTTACATTAAAATCTTGATTAGGCAAAATGTTCAGACAAAAGGATAAATTGAGTGAATTTTAATATCTGATTTGAGATTATGCAATAATTTTGTTTACATGTTTTCTTTAATTTTGAATAAAGGGAAATATTCTTGGGTTAAAGGAATTGATCTTCCTTTCTTGAGTCTGTTTGTGGCTCTCATTTACATGACAAAAAGTCTGTTAATACTTTTGAGCCCTAAATCTGAGCAGCGCTGGAGAATCTAGTTGCAGGGAAGATGTGAATTATACAAAATTCATTCAAAATTTTGTTAAAATTTTTCTCTAGTGAGCAAATTCTCATCTCAAATGTTTTTGTTTTCATTTGCCCCATTCTAAAAGGGAAGATTTGAACATCTTATCCAGTTTATTGAAGAACTTAGTTACTTGGGTTTAAGTTAAGATTTAAGTATATTATGGGTAAAAATAATTGAGGCATTACTTTTTAATAGCAAAATAAGTTTGCAAAGTTAAACTTAAAATTGTGGACAAAACCTGGAACATATACTAATACTTCATTTTTATATACTAGTTTCTATGGCATAGTAATACATACAAAACACATATTAATAGTTCATTTTTATATACTAGTTTATATGCATGCTAATAGAACAAATACATCTTTTAAATAAGATGCTATGATGCTTTCACTTTAAACTTTCCATAACTAAGCAAATTATACCTGAATTTTATTAATAATTTCAATGAGAATCTGCCTTGGTGAAAACATGAGTGTTTATTTTCAGGTAAAAGTGATGTCATAGAAATTCTTATTGTATTATGCAATACGTAATGGATAATTTTAAAAACATATATTTTTGCTTTGTTTTGAATTTTCTGTTTCACCTGTTATTTTTCTCTAGTAGATAGTGTAATATATAGGTGAAGACTAGTGTGTATTGTCATGGAGAAATATTCAAGAGGTAATAGCAATGTTCCTTTAAAGAAACCACCATGATGAAATGCCTATAGAAATCAACATTGAGAGTGCTGCTAACAAGTACTCTGTAGCCTACTAAGGACAATCATTCATTCAACAAATCTTTGAATACTTACATGCAATGCACTATGCTAGGTCTTGTTAAAAACTAGAGGTTGGAAAATGAGAAGACAGAGTTATAGTTTTGCTCTGAGTTATACTATAGGGAGCTAGGCACAGATTATAGAATGTGAAAACAGATAACAAAAGCATGCTTAGCCAGTGGAGAAGAGAGTTACTGGATAAAATTAAGAAGATCATTGTAATGGACAATTACCCTAGGGGAAAAAGAGGAGGTATAGTAGATAATGGGTACATAGATGGGAAGAGTGTGGATTTCAGACCGGAAACTGCACTTAGCTAAAGGAAGCAGGGCATGGTGGCATTATAGGGTTACAAATATAGAGGGTTCCAAGACAAGCTTAGGTTTAGAAGAAACACTGCTGCTCAGGGAGTTTTCTTGGGTGCCTACTAAGACCGAAAGGAGAGAACACAAACAATCTCTTCCTTTTTAGGCCGTAATTATGATCCTAAGACAAAGATGTCATTAAGTATAGGATCAAGTATATTATTGGGACAGACTTTTACCCAACAATTTCTCACGATTGCTGAACAAGATTCCAATTCTCAAATGTAAGTTTGCTGGTTGATGCTTGCTGATGGTCTTAACATAGAACAAAATTCAGACTGAGTGTTCACGAGCAACTGTGTAACAGTTAGCTCTAGAGCTCTGTGTGGTCTGGCCCAGTGCCACAGGCTCTCTGCCTCTCAGCTCCACCTGCATGTTTTGTAGAAAGAAACTAATAGAATCCAACTTCAGTGTCTATATTGGGAGTGAAATAAAATGGTTCCATTAAGTTAGCATGTTATACTATAATGAGTGTAATAAAATTTTATACAGTTACAAGTAAATTGCCATCATTAGTGACAGCATGTCAAAATGCCTTCTAAATATCTGTATTTGTTCCGTAGTTTTGTACTATTTATAGCCTTGATAACAGGAGTTTCTTTCTGCAATGGGCAAAGGTTAATGCAGAGATGCATACTTGTAAAATTTCCCAGAGTAAATGACTATTGTGTTCTCAGCTCTAAACACGACATCTAAACCACTTCTCCAAGGTTTAGTGAAAGAGTGATGGAAACAATGTAAGAGTAGGAGAATGGGGAGGAGAGCTTCAGGAATGCTTTCTTCTAGATATGACATGGCTGTTACATTCACAAACTCACAGCAGCTATGGCTTCATGTACAAGATTAAGGCTGTCACTATTTCATCATGGATAGGGTTGAGCTCATAAGAACCCCATACCTCCCATAGGTGAGCTAATGGCAGCTAATAGTTGCTGGGAGAGGGCTAGTCAGTCTTCAGTGGTACAGCCCATTCTTCAGTAAATAATCTCCCGCCCATGACCATGCAAGCAACCTTAATTTAACTCAGTGGGTAAAAAAAAAAAAGGTATGAAAATAAATCGGCAATTAATGAATGAAGAAAGGTTTTAGTGGGCAGGGAGGGGAATGAGAGAGTAATTAGGGAAAATAAGATTAAAATATATCGTATACATTAAAGTGTTAAAATAAAAATAATTAATTTTTTAGAAAAGTAAACAAGGAGCTGGGTATGGTGGTGCACGCCTTTAGTCTCAGCACTTAGGAGGCAGAGGTAGAGGATTCCTGTGAGTTCAAGGCCAGCCTGAGACTACATAGTGAATTCCAGATCAGCCTACGCTAGAGCAAGACCCTACCTTGAAAAAAAAAAAGAAAGAGAGAGAGAAGGAAGGAAGGACAGAAAAAGAACGAGAACGAGAAAGAAAAAGAAACAAACAAACAAAACAAGGTCACCATCCCAAAAGATTAATGGCGAGAAAGGTTTTAAAGGTTTAGGAAAAGTAAGGCAAAACAGCAGTCTTAGAGGTAGGAAAAGGGGATGGACTAAGAAAACGAAGCCATGCCACACTTGAGACTGTAGCCAAGAACCGAGAAAACAGCCAGCCTGGTCCTGTTTTTCCTTCCTTATATTCAGCTCTGTGAGTCAGACTGCAAGTGGGTGGGGAATTAGCATTGCCAGACTAGAATATTCAAGGAATGTGCAAAGAAGTAATGAAAGCAATGAATTGTGCAATTGAAGTCAGAAGGAAATGATACTATTGGCAGTATGGCTAAGGGGCTGTGAAAAAAACAGTAGCATCAATGTACATTAGGCTCCTTGGACACTTAAGAACCATGTGCAGTTGGAGTTACTGCATGAAGACAGTGGTCAGAGTATGAAGCAACTGCAGTCCTGGTAATAACCAGGCCCTGGACATGGGTGCACAGGAAGAAGTGAAGACATGATCATGTAAGGAAAACAGGGCCTGGCTCTACTTGAATAACTGCATCACATCTTGAACACACAATATTTACAGTTTAAGGTTTTTTCTGGCAAAATGTTTCTCATATATAAACTCATGTTTCAGCATAAACAAATGTGAACCATCAGTAAAGCCTTCCCCTCCTTATATTCCAATTCCAAACAATATGTTTCTGCCACACTGCATTGCATGTCTTCTTCCTTTCCACTAGACCTTAAATTCCTAGGAGACAAGGACAGTACAGTTTTAATGTTTATATATCTAGACCTTAACTCAAAAATATAAGTGGAGTTGGGAATGGTGGCACATGCCTGCAATCCCAGTACTTGAGAGATAGAAGCAGAAGAATCAGGAGTTTAAGGTCATCCTTGCCTACAGGTAGAGAGAGAATATGACTGAGTCAGGCAAGTGGTTTGTGCCGGAAACCCTAGCACTTGGAAGGCAGACGCAAAGGGATCTCCTTGAGTTTGAGTCCAGCCTGGTCATCATAGAGAGTTCCAGGCCAGCCAGGGCTACATAGTGAGACAAAAACAAAAATAAAACAAAAAAACCAATCAAGCTGAGCATGGTGACATATGGCTTTAATCCCAGCACTTGGGAGGCAGAAGAGGATTACTATGAGTTCAAGACCAACCTGAGACAACATAGTGACTCTAGGTCAGCCTGGGCTAAAGCAAGACCTTACCTCGAAAAACAAAAGAAAAATCCACAATCAAATAAACAAATGATAATAACTAGTAAATAAAAAGTCCAGAGCTTCTGGCTTTGGTTTGGTGCAATATGTGATTCTTTTCACGTCTCCCTCCCTTTCTTAAATAATCTACCTCATTGTTAATTAAACACTATTTTGGTTTGAGCATTGTACATTATTTCTGGATATTCCCTAATATACAGACATAGATTATAATACCTTTTATTATAATAAAATTGTAATAGCTAATTTATGTGAAAATTATTCTGAGTTTAATTTACTTTCCCACATTATATTTCCTTTTCTCTTTATAACAGGACAACCCTCCACCCCCCAAAAAAAAGAACATGGGCTTTTTAAATCTAGTATATGTACTCTTCTTCTTTTCTGGAGTCAAAGTACATAGCCAATATGAAACTTATAGATGGGATGAAGATTATGACCAAGAGCCAAATGAGGATTCTGAACCAGAATTCCCATTTCACCAGAATCCTGAATATGGAGTACCTTTTTATCAGAATATTTTAGGCTGTGCCAGTGAATGCTTCTGCCCAGTTAACTTTCCAACATCAATGTACTGTGACAATCGCAAACTCAAGACTATCCCAAATATTCCGATGCACATCCAGCAGCTGTACCTTCAGTTCAATGAAATTGAGGCTGTGACAACAAATCCATTCATCAATGCAACTCAACTCAAAGAAATTAACCTCAGCCACAACCAAATTCAATCTCAAAAGATTGATTATGGTGTGTTTGCTAAGCTTCCAAATCTCCTACAACTTCATCTAGAGCATAACAATTTAGAAGAATTTCCAGTTCCTCTTCCTAGATCGCTGGAGAGACTCCTTCTTGGTTATAATAAAATTTCCACACTGCAGACAAATGCCATGGATGGGCTAGTGAACTTGACTATGCTTGACCTCTGCTACAATCATCTTCAAGATTCTATGTTAAATGAAGAAAACCTTTCTAAAATGGAAAAATTAATGCAGCTCAACCTATGCAATAACAGATTAGAATCAATGCCTCCTGGGTTGCCCCCTTCACTTATGTATTTATCTTTAGAAAATAATTCCATTTCTTCTATACCAGACAATTACTTTGACAAGCTCCCCAAACTTCATGCTCTAAGGATGTCACACAACCAACTGAAAGACATCCCATATGGTATTTTTAATCTTTCCAACCTTATAGAACTCAATGTTGGACACAACAAGCTGAAACAAGCATTCTATATTCCAAGAAATTTGGAACACCTATACCTTCAAGATAATGAAATAGAAAGTAAGTGCAATTTCATTCTTTTTAGAGAGCAGAAGGATGAACTCTTTATATAAAACATCTAAAGAACTCTTTAAATAATGAATAGTTAATAATTATGTTTGCACATTGCTGAAAAGGACTGTTTTGAAATTGGCTAAGGAAACGGCAGGTATGGGCCCAGGGAAGAGATGTACCATTAAGTTTATAGTGTTCTATTTAGTTTTGTCATCTTGAATATTGGGAAACTATACTAGACAGTAAAAGAAATATCAACAACCCGAGTAATGTGGCTATGGGTGATTTTTACTTCCTCTTCCTCCTCCTCTTTGAAATGGTTTCTACTAAGAATTTATTAAACAATCAGCAAAGCTAATGAGCCCATATTTACTTTGGTGATATACAACTCATATATAGTTTTACTTCCTTCATTTTTTTATTTCATTAGCATAAAAATAAACCTAACTCCACTTGTAAGTATTGTAATAAAATTGTGTCCCTTATAACATAAAACTCAACAAAGATCATGCAGGATTAATATTTAATTTATATTTTTCAGATATCAATGTGACAATGATGTGTCCTTCGATTGACCCACTACATCATCACCATTTAACATACCTCCGTGTTGATCAAAACAAGCTGAAAGAACCAATAAGTTCATACATCTTCTTCTGCTTTCCTCACATTCACAGTATTTATTATGGTGAACAAAGAGGCACTGATGGTCAAACGATACAACTAAAGACCCAAGTTTTTAGGAGATTCCAAGATGATGATGATGATGATGATGGTGGGGATGATGAAGAAGACAACACACTTGAGGGCCAAGAACAGGAAGTAGCAGAAGGGCACTATGACCCTCATTACTATGGAATTCAAGACTGGCAAGAAACTATATAGGTATACACTTATAACTTTATAAATATTCTTACTCAATATAAATGTAAAACCATACTGCTCAAAGTAATATATCTAGAATTATGTATAAGATCAGAGTTACATTTAAGTTGTTAATGACAATGGCTTTATCTAGACCATCCTAAAAATGATACACATCTTTAGAAATATAAAGTAGAATGACAAATGAGAATAAAAGAACTAAGCTCTAACAGTTCTGTAAACTTTAAATTTAGAAATATCATATTGAAAAATAAACTGAATATAATACTTTTAATAAGAGGAATATTTCTAGAGATGATGAGGGAAGTAGTATTAGCAGTAAAGACCCAAAGTCATGTCCTTTCAATCAGTCAACATCTGGATAATAGGAGGGCACATTAAGAAAACAAGAGGCTTTTGATTTAAGAAATAGCTTTAATATGACTTTGCCTATAGAGCTGCCTTCATTCGTATACTTATGATCCCCCTCACTATGACATCTCTCAGAGGACAATTTTGATTTTCAGGAGGCACCTATACAAAGAATCCTAAGTATATAGGATTCATGAAGGCAAATGTTCTTGTTTTTCTCTCATAACACCAATGCAAAAAAATTAACAAATTATAAACTCTGTATCTAGATAGTTAAGATATACTACGCTACTTCAGTAGAACTTGTATCTTAGCAAATTTCAATAACTATCCAAAGCACTCTTTATTATGTTCCATTTTTAACTAGGATAAATGTTTTTATAATAAATTAAAGAAAGTTTAGCTTCATAAAGATTTACTGATAACTGTTCTATTCATAGTTAATGCTGATAAAATAAAGTTATTCAAATATTATTAAATCCTTCTCTTTTCTACTATAAATTAGAGGCACATTCTTAGTGGCCAGTGTTTATTTACATAGTGCTAAAGTTGAATATAGTGCCTTCAGAATTTGTAGAGTACACAGGTTTTACCATCTTGTCTAAAACCTTAAGTCACTTATATTCTTTAGTCTATCATCTTGAAGCATTTTAAGTACACCCTATAATGAAGTGTCCAACTACAGTGGTGAACTCTGGATTTGCAAGACTAATGCTTCACAGAATTCCTGTGACAAGGGATAATACAAATCTGGGTCAGATGCAGAGAACCCCAAAATGTACAATTGGTAAAATCCAGGTGGATACAATTATAATTTGGGAGTGTTGTTTAATCCTGAGTCTTAAGGAGTCTCTATGGTTCGTTCCATCTCTGAGTAGGTTATGAACATCAGAGGAGAACATCAGAAGAGAACACTCACTGTTCGTTCATAGGCACAGCCTTAATGCAAAATGAACACAAAACTCCATTCACTTAACTAACCTCATTGCATTATTTAGTGCAGAGGACTTAGCAGTGAGAGATCATGGAATGAAGGGCAATGTGCAGCTATGCCACCAAAAAAGTGAAATGCTAATCTTGCTTAGCACAATAGCTGGAGTCGAAAGACAAATAACAAGTATTAATGAGATTAAAAAAAAATTGGTGACTCTGAGCACTGCTAATAGGAATATAAAATGGTACAGCTAAAGTTAAGCATAAATCAACATTTCTACTCCCAAATATATGTACAAGAGAACTGAATATGTGCACACCAAAATTTGCTCATGAACAACCATATCAGTATTGTCCATAAGAGTTAAAAAAGGAAACCAATAGTCAGGTATGGTGGCACATACCTGTAATCTCAGCATGTGAGAGGTGGAGGCAAGATAATCAGGAGTTGAAGGTCATCCTTGGCTATATAGCAAGTTCAAGACCAGCCTGGGACATGAGACATGTTTAAAAAAAAAAAAAAACTAACTAACTACTAACTAACTAACTAAATAGGCAGCAACTGTTAATGAGGACAGGGTTTCTTTTAGGGGGTGATAAAAATTTCTAAATTATTGTAGTGACGGTTAAACAGAAACCTGAAAATACTAAAAACAGTTGAATTTGTACAGTTTTACTGAATGTTAATTCACTCAAGAAAGAAGATATTTAAATTTTTAATTAAAAAATAAGATCAAGCTAGGAGTGGTGGTGCACACTTTTAATCCCAAAGAGGTAGAAGGCAGAAGTAGGAGGATCGTTATGTGTTCAAGGCCACCCTGAGACTACATAGTAAATTCCAGTCAGCCTGGGCTGGAGTGAGACCCTACCTCAAAAAACAAAACAAAAAAATACTAATATTATTATTAATAATAATAACATCAAGCAACTTACTATAACACAAAGAAGAAACAAAATGTTGAAGGGGCATAAACAGTGACAAGCCATGTCATCATGGATGCCGTATTTCTGGCCAGGACCTGGTGAAGGAGGTGAAGCTCAGGAAGAAGTATGACCATGAAGTATGACAGGAAATGATCAGCAGATGTGAAGAGAAGCTTACATTAATATAATGAAGTAGTAATTACTTGTTTAAACTCTTGCACAGTTTAAAAAGTGAAAATCCTCTAATTTTGAGACTTCTGAAGTGTATCTCCTCCTAAACTGATAAAATACTTTTGGTAATTTTTTAAAGCTTCTCTAATCCTCTCTTTTCCTAGTTTTTAAAGGAAGGTGGTTCTGGTGTGGCTGTTAATAAGTGTAGAAGAGCTGGGTGTGGTGGCGCACGCCTTTAATCCCAGCACTTGGGAGGCAGAGGTAGGAGGATCGCCATGAGTTCAAGGCCACCCTGTGACTACAGAGTGAATTCCAGGTCAGCCTGGGCTAGAGTGAGACCCTACCTCGAAAAAACAAAAAAAAAAAAAAAAAAAAAATGTGTAGAAGTTATATATGAGTTGCAGGTATCTTGTAATCTCTAACTCTTACTCAGCATATCTAGCCCTGCATCTCAAATGTCTGGGTGCTACATTGCCCCAGGTACTTGTGGTGGTTTTGTTGTACCAGAGGACACAGAATGGAGTCAGCATCTCTAATGAGTTCCTTCCAGCATTCTTCATAGGAAAGATTAGTACTAGACAATTGCCTTCACTAAAGGTTTCATTAAGGTGAATATATCCTATATTCCACAACAAACAAATGTCACTACTGGATGAATCAGCTTCCTAAGCATCCTTCCACATGGCCCATTATAGTGAGATAGCCACCACCTTCCTTCTTCCTCTCTCACAAGACTGTTCCTTTGCCCCACAGTGCAGCCAAACTCCTCCAGTCTGGTACAAAGAACAGCGCAGCTTTGCTCAGGCTCCTCCATATATTTCAAAAGTATATATGTAAATTGCATCAGAAAAATTCTTCCAAATCAAGGCTCAATGAGGAGGCAGATTAATGACCACTTTTTATTATTCAAAAAAGCATAGTGAACTCAAAGGAAAACCTCCATGCTATTCCTGAGAAAACTAAAAATTCAGTACTTTCTTCACCAAGTACACCAAGCAAAGTTTCCTGAATCAGAGGTAAGGACTATACCAGTTGATTAGACATTTATAACAGGAAAGAAGGCCATGAAAATTTGTTCATTACCCTGAATACTATTTAGTTATATAAGCAAATAGGGTTTGTAACTATGAGTGCAATAATCCCAAATCACATTATCCAAGTTTAAGCAAATTAAACTACACATATATTTAACTCTTAGTAATGAATTAAAAGATCTTTCATAAGGATGCTAACAACAACACCAGTTGAGAATAGTTTTCCTGTGTTTAATTATTACTTGAAACACTACACATACATTTTTCACTTTCGCAGCTCTGGGACTACTAAACTAAAATGCAGATGTATGTATATCCCATGACACACTTATCCAGCTCCACAAGGGGGAAAAAAAGTAGAAAAAAAAAAACCTAGTCTCCTATGTACTTTTTCTGTTGTAAAGAATTCATGTGTCCCTGAGGATGGCTGAACTAAAACCCTGGCTTCCTGACTCCAAATCCTTTTTTTTTTCCTAAATCTTGGAAAGAAAGAGCAGCTGGAAACAAAATTAAGTCTAACATTTTAAAACCCAAAGTTCTTTATGTGCTTTAATTTCCCAATAAAGACACATAAGCCTAGTTACAAGATAACTATATTAGGAATAGATAGGTTCAGTTACAAATGTCACTACATCACCTACCTGCCTTTTATCACTTTATACAGAGATAGATACTCTAAAAGAAAACCTGAATTCATAAATAAGATACATTTTTACCACAAACTCTTCCTTATATGAGTCATAGTTGCCCTCCCTTTAATTTTCGCCCTTTAGTCTGTAGAATACCTAAATTTTCATTTCTTTCATGTGAAAAAAGGACTAGTTCAAGCATAAGCAGAAGATTTAAGATGGAGTTTCAAATCAGGCTTTCTACAAAATCCTAGAATGTTGGATTTTAAAATGTTTAAATATCTAGTAACTGGGCAGTTTTAAACAGGGACAATTTTGTCCTTTACAACAGATATCTGGCTATAAGTTTCTTTGGTTTTTACAACTAGGGGTGCTGCTACTGGCATCTAGTGGGTAGAGAGCAGAGGTACTTGTAAACATCTTCAGTGAACACAACAGCCCCACAGCAAAGAATCAGCAGGTACAAAAGGCCAATATTACAGAGTCTAAGGAACTATAGTAACTTTACTATGGTTCAATAAAGAAATGGAGCCTTAGAGAAACTAAAGAACCTCCCCAAGATCAGGGGAAGGTTAATGATGAAAAAAATAGAAATTTTAAGTGTTCTGACTCCTAAACTACATGACTCCATATGGAGTCTGGATGAAGCTGAAGATGTAGAAGACTCTGGCTCACAGCCTTTGCTAAAAACCTGTCCACTTTGTCGCTATAGGGCTTCTATCAATAGAACTAAGATAAAAAAAATATATTAACTGTTCTCAGAACATACTGACCTCAAAAACTCATTTCCTTTTTTATTTTTATTTTTTGAGACAGGGTCTCATGTATCCCAGGCTGGCGAAAATTTGCTATGTAGCCAAGGATGATCTTGAACTCTTCATCTTTCTACCTCCACCTCCTGAGTACTAGGGTTACAGGTGTGTACCACTATGCCCAGTTTACATGGTACTGAAAATTGAACCTAAGGTTTCATTTATGCTAGGCAGACACTCTATCAACTAAGCATTGTCAGCACCAACACTCATTTCCAGTTAACACTTTTTTGGTTGCCTATTGCTAAGTAACAATTAGGAGGAAGACCCACAGATGAGCGGTGCATTTCAAGATATAAAGCCCCTATAAGACACCAAGGATAATGAAGCAGGGTCACCTAAAGAATACCACAGAGAAAATTCTTTCATACTGAATACAATGTCTGTTCCAGAGCATTAGGCAGCTTTTATCTTTTATAAGGAAAGCTAAGGCTCTTTATACCAAACTGGAACATTTCTTTCTGGAATGAAAAACTACCTCACACCTTTTTTATGTACCTTAACACATTTCATATTAGGATCTTTGGCTTTGTGTAAAGAGAGATCTGGGCTTTGCTTTACCTCCTGAGAGGTAATCTATGCCATTCCTGAAAAGTCTGTCTTTGTGAGGGTGGGACTGGTGACATCCAGTAGTTTTAGGGTTAGGTTGGACAGACAAGCCAGAAAGATCAACCATGTGACTTAGGATGGAGCTTTAGGTTCTCCAGAATCAGTTGATCTGAAGGCTGAGCTCAACCATGTGAACAACCTAGACTTTGCCCTAAGCACTTCTTTTGCCTGGTTTTTATAAGTAACCATTAGTGCAACTGCCTCTGGGGAGTCCTTAGTCCTTCTGGAAGGGGCTGGGGAGAAAGAGCAGTCTGTAAAGTACCTGGCTGCAAGCTTGAGGACCTGAGCCTAACCCCCAGAAACCAAATTCAGATATGGTGGTGCATGCTGGAGGATCTGTGGGGTTCTAAGGCTAGCCAGTCCCAGGCTAGACTAAATGGTGAGCTCAAGATCAATGATACTGTTGCAAAAACAGTTAAATGGCATTCCTGAAGATGACACCAGAAGTCTTTTGGCCTCCACACTCATGTGCCCACATTATCATCCACATGTGCACTTGCACCAACACAAGCACACACACGCACGCACGCGTGCGCGGACACACACACACACACACACACACACACACACACACACACACACACACACTAGCCTTTTTTAACAGATTACCAAACATGAAGGTAATTTTGGGAAAGGCCTAAACCTACAGTTGGTATCAGAAGTGAAGACAATCTTCATCTTTTTTTGGAGCTATTGGTAAATTGCTCATGTTCTAGTAAATAATGCTCTACCTATGCTCATGCAAGCACCCTAATTAAACCCAGTGGGGGAGATGGGGACACAGAGAGGAGGAGGACAATGACTACAGTGACATAAAGAAGAAAGAAGACTAGTTGGGAAGAAGGCAATCAGTGGGAGGGAGTTAATATAGAGTAAATATGACCAAAGTACATCATATAAATGCATGAAATTTTTACAAAATAATTTTAAAGAGAAGGTAATGAAATGCATGTGGCATTAAAGCATAAACTATGGGGAATTATTTGTGGAGAAGAAAGTGGACGAAAAAGAGGAAAGGTGATGGGGAGGGTAATGGGAGTGTCAAATATGAGTACACACTTATATACATAGATGTGTATGAAACCCATTACTTTGCATGCTAACTAAAAATTAATCTTACAAAGCTGTTAAACAGGGCAGGGGAAATGGCTCAGTGGATAAAGTGCTTGCCAATAAAGCCTGCATACTGGAGTTCAGATCCCCAGATCACAGGTAACAGCTAGAAGCAGCGAAGGCTTATGTAACCCTAGCACAATGACAGTGAGATAAGGAGGTGGAGGCAAGAGAAATTCCCAGAAGTTTGTGGACCAGCTAGCCAGACAAGCAGTGAGTACAGCACTGAAGGACAATGACAAGGGAGAGAGATCCTGTTTCAAATGAGGTGGAAGGCAAGGGCCAACCCAAGAGTTTACCTCTGACTTTTGTACATTCACTATGCTTCATGAATTTCCATGTCATCCTTGCGCAGGGGCCATGCTAATCTTCTCTGTATTGTTCCAATTTTAGTATATGTGCTGCCGAAGCGAGCACTTATACATTCACTATGGCACACAAACGCACACACACAAACAAAATGTAAAATAAAGTTTGAGTAACACTGTAAAAGGGGGGGGCACAAGCATTTAGTCCTATATTCTGCAAGGATACAAGCCAACAAATCATCAACTACATGAGCTTAGAAGTAGATCTTTCCCAGCTGACTAGAGATGGGGAAGGGGGCAATGAGGAATTGGGGATAACAACTCATTGTTGGCCCACTAAACAATGTAACTCACTATGGACAATTAAAAAAAAAAAGTAGACCTTTCCCTACTCAACCCTTGAAGTGAGGCTCCATTCCTGGCTGCCATGATAAATGCAGCTTTCAGATGAGATTGTGAAGCAATCAAGCAGTCATGCTGGATTCCACCCACAGAAAAAGAGAAAACAAATGGATACTCATTGTAAGACGCTAATTAGTGACAATATTTTACATAGTCCCAAATAACAAATACAATCAACAGTGGTATTCTTTAGATATGCAGCATTAGAAGAATATTCCTAAAATGCAAATAGAACCATATCACTCACTGACTAACACTAAAGGCCCAAACACTTCAGCTGGGTATAAGACTCCTTAATTGGACTCTGGCCCCATGTCTTGCCATAGTTCCTAATATGGTCCATACCCCTACCACTTCTATTTCTCCTTCTAATATACAGCTGCATGCAGCTAATTACAATGTTTTTTTTTTTCCAGCTGAGGAGGCAGCTTGATAGGAGCATGCTCAAGGCCTTAGTTCAATCTCCAGTACTGTCCAAAAGGAAAAAAATAAAATTCTTATTGATCTATCTCATCCCTCATATCATGATCCTTACCTGTTCCTTTTACCTGAAACATCTCACCCCTGCCAACCCTCCTCTCCTCACCACAGAAGTTAGTGTCAGTATACCTTGTCATCTACAACCAGTTAAGAGTTTGCAGCCTTTTCCAGGTGGTGGCAAACAGCCCTGGGCACACTTCCGAGTAGCAAGCACCACCTGCACTCTACTTGCTTGTTGCTGTTCCTGGTGACTATGAGACTATAAAAATTCCTGGAAAGGAGGAACTGAATTTTGTTGTTCTAAATCAGCTTGTCTATAGTTCTGGCACAGATCTGGTACTCAATAAACTTTAATGAGTGCTAATAAAATTGTACTCATTGGTCACAAGTTTTTAAAGAAAAATGTCATAATTTCAAAAACAATTTTATGCATTGAAAAATATCAAACTGCACCATTAATGAGGCCATAAATCTCTAAAGTACTCTAAATCTCTACACATATTTATCTAGCATGCTTTTTAATACCCCACTAACTTCCCTCATAAATGTAAATAAAACCATGATCTACTGTTTATTATAAGATATTTCAAACTTAAAAATAAACTTATTTTTAAAAGATTTTATTGATTGATTGTGCTGGTAATTGAATCTAGTGCCTTGTACATGGCTAGGTAAGTGCTCTATCACATAGCTATACCAGCATAAAAACAAAAGAAAGTTTTTTTAAAATGGCTTTACTGTTTCCATAAAGACACAAAAATCAAAAATATGTATCAACCAAAATCAGTAACTATTAAAATTTATAATATTCTAATAAGAACCTGAATATTAAAAGCCAAGTGTGCCTCAATCCCAGCACTTGAAAGGCTGAAGGTTTGCAAGTTCAAGGCTGTCCTGTTCTATAAATAAAAAATTAAAAGGAGCACTTATGTATATATTGTAATTTACCTACATTTTGATTGGAAAGGCTTTAAAACTAATTTTGACTTGAAAAGTAAATTGGTACTCTTTCACATTCCATTTTAAATGTTTGTCCACATTTATTAAAGTTTTGTTTTAGAGAAGAAAGAATTGTTATTTTGATTGTGAAATGTACCAAAGAATAATAAAAATATAAGTGATGTTGTTTAAAGACAGGGTCTTGCTATATAGTCTAGGCTGGCCCCAAACTCACCTTGCTCCTACCTGAAACTCACAATTGTTGGTTGCCAGGTGCCCAGAAAAAGTAATTATAAGTAAATCACTAAAGAAATTTGCATGGCTTTACTAATATGACTTTTACTTTTTATAATTAAATAATTACATTCAATAATTAAATACCCTTTATTCAGCAAAAATACTCTTACTGGGCTGGAAAGATAGCTCAGCAATTAAGGTGCTTGCTTGCAAAGTCCGACAGCTTGGGTTCAATCCCCCAGTACCCATGTAAAACTAAATGCATAAAGTGGCACATGCATCTGGAGTTTGCAGTGGCTGGAAGCCCTGGCACACCCATTCTCTCTTTCTCTCCCTTCCTTTTCTTCCTCTTTCCTTCCCTCTTTCCTCTTGTAAATAAACTTAAAATTAAAAAATATTTTTACTATTAACTACAAAATTAAAAACCAAACTTATTCTTAAAAGCTATTTCTCATGGTAGGGTGTGGTGACGCAAGCCTTTAATCCCAGCACTTGGGAGGCGGAGGTAGGAGGATTGCCATGAGTTGGAGGACACCCTGAGACTACATAGTGAATTCCAGGTCAGCGTGGGCTAGAGTGAGCCCCTACCTCAAAAAACAAAAAACAGCAACAACAACAAAAGCTATTTCTCACACTTTAACTTTGTTATTTGTAACTGAAATAAAGGGGTTAAAAACTCTAAGGGACAAAATTACAAAATAACTTGAGCTAAAACTAACTTTTACATTGCAAAATCCTGGGTATATATTAATTATAGTACTACAATAAAATCTTTAGTTCTTATAAAATTAAGAGCATGGACTATATGCTCTAGTTTGAGGACCTATTTCATTCAAAAAAAAAAAAGCAGATGTTTTATTTTCCACAAAAGCACCAAAATAAAAACCATGACTTTTTAAAACTGCCATTTTTATGAACCAATATTCACTAAAAAATCAGCATTTATTAGGTCAAGTAAAAGAACACGATTTGTATAGTCAGTTGAAGAGCTCTGTGCTGTAGTTTCAAACATCTTCAGCCCAGTTCTCTCACACAACACCCTGCATTTCACCCTAGAGAAGGAATGTTGGCAAGGATCTCCACCACATGGAATCTGCTTTTAAAGCTGCTGGGGCCTGAAACTTTATTCAGCAGTTTAAAATCAATCCACAATCTCTGCTCAATCACCCTCCCACTTGGGGCTAATGCACAGGCATGAACACCTATTAAGGAAAACCACAAAAACCTTCAAAACAGCTCTGACGGTAGGCATGTTTTTCACATATTATTTTAAATACTGTTTGTTGAATGTGACACTTATCTAAATCTTAATAATTGTAAAGCCATCTGTATTGTGTTTAAGTCTCACCTTGAACAATTTTTAACAAGTTTTCATATATCATTGTTAGCTTTAATATTGATGCAGGTAGTAACTGGGAATGGAAAAAAGTTATCCATCTAAAATGCAGTATTATCACTCTGAGTGATTGTGTTTGAAGTTAAGAAAATTTCTGAAATGTGTACCCACTAGATAAAACTCAAACCTAAAAGAATCCTTCAAGTACATGTGCCAAAGTTCCTCAATTAAAGTTCTAAATTCCCTTAGTCTGCAATAAAATAGCTTTAGTTTTTGTAAACTAAAAGCAAGACTATTAACTGAAAATGGTGATAACCTATTATATTCACAAAAGTAAGGAAATTAAAGACATATGGCTTTTCTTATATTCTGTACCACCTGAAAATCTTAACTATTTTTCTATGATGTTAAACTCAAGGTTTAAGTTTTAAAACTTTTCTTAGACTGGTTTCTTTCACATCAAAACAAATGAAATCTTTTTAAGCAGGAAAGATGTAATATGATATTTTAACTCACATGAGACAGGATCATGGGTTTTTATGTTAACCATTTATACTACAAGTATCCTAAGAGTATCTCAATTGAATACAAGTGCTTCTACTCAAGGCATTTAATTATTAAAAAACTTGAATTATCAACATTTTTTTGTATTTTGGATAACTAAAAAATAAAACTACTTTCTGAAATTAGTTGTCAAAATGCTCAGTGGTACATATGAAATTTTTCATATCTAATTAAAGATCACTAAGGGTTAAATACTTGGGCTCTGTCCCCTATTGCATTCACCCTGCCAAAACGTCCTCCAAACTTTTAAATATTGCTTCAATGGTTTGTACTCTTATTTCCAGGGGAAAAAGACTTTATCCCACAGTTAGCAGACCCCTAGTTTATTACCTTCCAGTCACCTTGAATGCTGCTGAAATGAAGTCTGTACATTCTACACTTCTCCTATTACTGTTCGTGCCTCTGGCAGAGCCAGCACCATCATCTCAGCTGGGCACATACATTAACTATGAGTATGGAACAGATAACTATGAAGAAACCAAGTTTAGCCAAGACTATGAAGATAAATACCTGGATGGAAAAAATATTGAGGTACTTGATTTATGTTCAAAATTTATGTTTTAAAGTAGTACCCATTTATATATATGCTTTGTTTTCCTGAATATATCTGATAAGGTATGAATCAAAGAAAATCTTTTTAAGTTTTAAAATATTTCATAATAATTGACCCTAATATCATACTTTACAAGTATGCATGACTGCTAAATTATTCAGCAGCACCTATGATAACCAAACAATAGCTGTAGTAACCAAATAAAATTTAAGAAATCTTAAATTTTAAGATGGTCTCTGACCAGCAATTTGTATGTTAAGTAACGTTGCACAATGCCCTATATTTGCATGCTCTTGTGCCTCAAAAATAAAGAGAAGTAAAGATAAATTATCAGCCAAGGTTTAGAAAAAGGTTTAAGGAAATAAACGGAAGAGTACAAGTTATGCTCACCGACTACACAAAATATCAAAAAAGTGAAAAAGTATTTACTCTAAGAATTTCTTTGAACCACTTTTAATAGCTATTAGATACTCTTATCAATTTGCACTGAGGATCTGTAATTGTAATTGAATTGGTACCTTCTAATGATGACTTTGATACATCATTCACATCCTACTTGTAAAGGCAAGGTGGATTACTTGTGGATTATTCACACACCAAAAATGAACATTGGATAAGGAAAAAGTTAACATAGCGTGAAACTGTGTTGCTGTGTGTCACATGCACTGGAAAATTAGAAATGTAGCCAAATATATAGTAATTTTCACTGCTCCAAAAGTTCTTCACTATAAATTCCATAGTAAAAAATTAAAATAAATCAGTTAAAATTATTTTTTTTCTTTTTTGGTGCACTATAAGCTAATGTTAACACAATAGTTTTGTTCTTCCAATTAGTTAAGATGCTGGTATCATTTTTGCCCATGATGAAGACAAAAACGATAGCATAACAAAGCATAAGCAATTGTTGTACTTTAAAAATTCCCTGGATTATTAAAATTTATGGGGCTGACTTTTCCTTATCTTTACAGAGCTGTAAGCAGTTTCTCTATTTTAATATAAATGTATAGGCTAATATTTGTGGAATGGAGAATTTAATGGGACAGAGGGTTGGGAAGATGTTCAGCTGGCACACAGATGGGAAAATTAAGGTTAAGGGTGAGGTCAGGAGTAATGAGTGAAATAAGGTAGAACAAGCTAAAAAAGGGAGAAAGGACAGGATCTCATATAACAAACTATGGCCTAATGGCAGGAAAAAAAAAAAAAAAACCTCTGAAAATAGAAGAGGGTGAGTGACAAGAACCCCAATCACTTGGAGTTAACAGTCCTGACCACAGGGCCTAAGCAGGCTGAAGTAGAATAAAAGGGCCTCAAAGGCCAAGGCAAGGAGGCATGGAGGTAATTAAAGGGTCATCCCTGGAAGAGACTAACAGAGCTCACTCAGTACTTTCCATGCTAGAGCTCTAGGGTAAGATCTTATAAGAGGAGCTTAGTTCAGACAAAGAACAACAGGAAACAATTTCATCTCAGAAAAACCTTATTCCTATCCAGAGAATTATCTCCAGGCTATCATTTGAAATTCTAATATACTTAATATTTAACAGCCATAGAAAATATGAAAATAAAAAAGATTTGGTTCTTTTAACTGAGGACTTCATAGTCCAGAGTAAAAAGCATTTATACTTTAATGAATACTGAAATGAGATTCTTTACAAAATCTTCATGTTACACCAAAAAATGCCACAAAATGTTACTGAGAAACGTGTTATTCCTTAGGTTTACAGTCAAACTCAGACTGTTACAGCAATAATAAACATACAATTTTCTCATAGGACAAAGAAACTACAATACCTGATGAGAATAGTCTTCAGTTACAAAAGGATGAGAGTGTAACATTACCCACAAAGAAAGAAAATGATGGTAAGTATTAACAGTCCATCTAATTTTTTAAGAACATCTTTTAAAAATAGCTAAAATCGAATTTTACTCCTTATAGTAATTAAATTATTGCTTCAAAACACAGTAAATGCAAACTGAAATTTTATCTCCAATGGTAAAATCAAACAGATATACTGGGAGTGCATACTATTTGCTATTCCACATTATAAAAACTGTACAAGTGCTGAAGAGATGGCTTAGCAGTTAAGGTGTTTGCCTGCAAAGCAGAAGGACCAGAGTTCGATTCCCCAGTGCCCACATAAAGCCAGATGCACAAGGTGGCCCATGAGTTTGGAGTTTGCAGTGGCTGGAGGCCTTGGCGCACCCATTCTCTCCGTCTGTCTCTTTCTCTCAGATAAATAAATAAATAAACAAACAAACAAAAAACTGTACAAGAGGAACATTCAACAACCAACTCTGTTCAAGCTTACCCTCTATAAGATTTGTGTTTTTGTCCTCATAAATATCAATTCATGAAAAATGTACATTATTATTTGCCAAATATAATAAATAACCTAAAGATAATAATTACAGTATAACCTTCAAGAAACTCAAAAGAGGGACTGGGGAAATGGCTCAGTGGATATAGAGCTTGCCATGCAAATGTAAGGACCCAAGTTGAGATCCCCATCCCAGCACTTTAGGGTGAGATGGGAGGCAGAGACAAAGAATCTCTGGAAGCTTGTGGACCCCAATAGCCTGGCATACACAGTAGCAGCAACCGAGATCCTGTCTCAAACAACGTGAAAGGTGAGGACTGACACCTTAGGTTGTCCTCTGCTGTCCACATGCATGTGTGCATGTGCACACAGAGAAATTCACAGAAGCTAGAGGTGTAGCTCAGTGGTACAGTGCTTGCTTAGCATACATGAGGGCCTAGGTTCAATCTCTAGCCCCACCAAAAAAAAAAAAAAGTGAACAAGAAGCAAAAAGAAAGAAAATGGCTCTTAATACAAGTAACTACAATGTCCATTTCAACTGAAACAAACTACTTGCTCTTTCACAGAACATGATTTCACAGGAAAGAATGAAAAAAAAAAAAAACACCAGACACTAATTTCTATACTGCTGCAATAAAATTAAAATGAACCAAAACAGAAACACATCTTTAAAATTTGGCAAGTATTTTAGTAAAACCAGACTTGGAAATGAAAACACATCCTTGCTCTTGGAAAGGATGACTCAATATCATGAAGATGCTGGTTGTCTCTAAATTTATAAATTATAGACAATCTTACTAAAATTGCCATAATTTTTTGTAATGCTAAGAAAGTTGGTTCTAAAATTCATATGGAAAAACATGCACAAATGGCTAAGGAAATAGTGAACAATGTCAGATATAAGCAGGAACTAGACCTACATACATATAAACATAGTATACTAGTATATACATATACATAGTGTATGAATAGAAAAAATGACCAGTGGGATGGGATGGGAAAACTAGAAGACTAGACATAACTAAGGTTCCAAAAGTACTCACTGAAGCATAAATGATATTTTTAAAAACCAAGGCTAGGTAATCTAGGTAGCCATTTAAAAAAGGATTTAATTGGATCCATACTATACCATAAATAGATTAGGGGCCTAAATGTATACAAATACTAGAAGAGAGCCTGTGTGTAAGATACCTCAAAATTCAGAAATTTTAATAGAAAAGATCAATAAATTTGACTCCATGAAATATTGAAAAAAAGGAAAGAAAACTTATACATGACATTAAACATAAAGCAAAGACAAAGCTGAGAAATATCTTTGCAACATATTATAGATAATTTATAAAGTATTATTAAAAGTTAATGAAAAGTCATTTAACAAAAGTACATTTGAAAAATAAGTAAAAGATAGGAACAAACAATTCACCAACTGACTTTAAAATGACACTAAGCCTATGAAAAGATGTTCAGGCTCCCACATAGAGACATGCAGATGAAAATTATATTGAGATACCATGTTTAATCTGGTTGGTTGATAAAAAGGAAGACAAATATCTGTATTATGCATTTCACAGTATAGTCAACTGTTTTTTTTTGACAATGTGCCCACACAATTCAATGAAAAGTAATCTTGTCCAAAATTATGCTGAAACAACCAATAGATTAGCAGAGAGTAAAGAATCTTCACCATCCTTCATACTGTATAAATTTTAATTCAAAATAGACTACATGTCAAAATGTTCTTTCAGACTAAACTTCTAGAGGTGAACAAAGAATATAACTCAATGATTATTTATTTGCAAGCAGAGAGAGAGACAAAGACTGAATGGGCATGCCAGGGCCTCTAGCCACTGAAAACGAACTCCATATGCATACATCACTTTGTACATTTGGCTTTACCTGGGTACTGGGGAGTCCAACCTGGGTTGTTAGGCTTTGCAGGCAAGCACCTTAACCCCTGAGCCATATCTACAGCCCCGATTGTTTCTTTGGATCTTAAATGTCCCCCTAAAAGCTCATGCTATAGTGCCAATTTGCATGTGGTATAATTTCTGGAGGCAGGGCTGAGTTGGAGGAAGTTAGGTCATGGGAAGCATACCCTTTAGAGGTATACTGTTTCATAACCCAAGTCCCTCCCCCCCTATTGTTCCCTGGCCACCATGAGGTGAAGCACTCTATATGTTCTTCCCACTGTGATATTCTGGCTTTCCACAAGTTCAATATCAGTGGAATCAACTAATTCCTCTGAAACTGTGAGCCAAAATATATCCTTCTTCCATTGAAGTTATCTTAGGTTGTCAGAGCAACAGAAAGCTGACTACCAAGAGTGGTTAGCAAATATTTATTAAATACAATACAATAAACATGAACTTAAAAGGCATCAATTGTTCATTAAAATTTTAATGTACTTCAAAAGACACTAGTAAGAAAATAAACAAGTTATTTGAATGACTACAGATTTTTAGAAATATTTTTATTTATTTGGAAGGGAGAGAGAGAAATCAGATTCATATGCCACATTGGGCATCTGACTTTAAGGGAGTTCTGGGGAATCAAACCTGCAACAGGCTTTGCAAGTAAGCAAAGTCACTGAGCCATCTCCCCAGCCCTGTATGATTAAAATTTAAAAGAATGTTTTAGTTAGCTTTGTCTTCCCTGTGACAACTACTGAAAGGAAAAGATTTATTGCAGCTCATGGTTTCATTGCTTTGAACCTGAGGGAGAAAGCCCTGTACAGGGAAGAAAGGAGAAAGGGGAGGGGGAGGGAAGAGGGGAAGGGGAAGGGAAGAGAGAGGGGAGAGAGGGAGATCAAGGAACTGCTCCAGGTAAAAGGGAAAATGTATTACAAATATATTCTATGAATGATGTGGGGTACAAATAACACCACAGGTCAAGTGGGATGCCAAGAGAGATTCGGGGTTGGGATCTGAGCAGTGCTAGTAATGACTCAAATTTTCAAGCCAATGGTTCTTCATTTAACTAGTGATTAGCTACTTTCACCAATCTGAAATAGGTTTCTTACACACCAGACTTGATAAATCAAGCTTGTGTTTATCTTAACTCCTGCCTTGTGATTTTTTGGGGGGGAGTATTTAAATGAGGAAATGTAGCTGTCCATCAAGCCAGCAATTAAACAATCACTGTAAAAACAAGACAAAAAAAAAAAGCTGAGCTGAGTGGCAATCCTCCTACCTCTGCCTCCCGAGTGCTGAGATTAAAGGTGTGTGCCACCACGCCCGGCTACAGTGAGACCTTGACTCAAACAGGAAAGAGGAAAATTGGGGAACTGGGGATACCAACTCATTATTTGCTCATTCAATGTATCTAATTGGATAATAAAGAAAAAAGAAATCAATTAATTAGAAATTTAAAAAAATTTTAAATAATAAATGAAGGTAAAAACAGAGAATAAAACAAGAATGTGAACTACAGTCTTTACAACAAAAATCTGATGCATTATCAAGCACAATGTAGGTCACTAGCTACCATGACTACTATCCTTCCTGTTTCTGATTCTGTAAAATATCTTTTCAAATGAGTAGCAGCTAGATGACAAAGATTTTCAAACTACTGTTGATGCTTACAATTTTGTTTCCTAATTAGAAATGCCCACGTGCCTGCTGTGTGTTTGTTTAAGTGGCTCTGTCTACTGTGAAGAAGTTGACATTGATACAGTACCACCCCTGCCAAAGGAATCAGCCTATCTTTATGCACGATTCAACAAGATCAAAAAGCTGACAGCCAAAGATTTTGCAGACATGCGTAAGTTTCAATAAAATACATGAAGATAATTTTCTATACCTTTCACCTACTACACCTCAGCTCATCACTGTTAAGAGTATTGAAGTATGCACACAGAACACACTTCACAAAACCCATTTTTTGGATGAATCTCCTTTCCAATCAGACTTCGCCTATCATCTTTCCTTATTAACAATTCTGACAACCCAATGCTTCAAGATACATATTACTCATGTAGTGAACAGTAATAAATACATAGAAATGACTTGCCTTTATTTGTTTATTTGAGACAGTCTTACATAGCCCAGACTGGTCTTGAAGTTGGACTCACAATATAGCTGAGGCAGGCCTTGAACTCCTGATTCCCTTCTACGTCCATTTCTCATATGCTGAGATTAGAGCCATGCACCCATTACTTGTGGCTTCTTTTCTTTAGCTTGTAGTTTTTAAAACTGGCTACATATTTAAGAATATCTATAGTATTAATTTTAAAATGTGCTCTGTATTTCCTAGAGTTTCTCCATTCAAGCCAAAGGTGAGAGTCAACATTAAAACCAACAATACTTCTTAGATAATTCTAATAGAAATGGTGTTGAGATCAGTGGTCATTAACAATCTTAGCTGTCTGGCTTCCCATCAAACCTTCACTCAACTAAGATGCTGCCATCAGCACATCGCTACCCCTATTTCTGCAGTACGTGTCACACCCCAGTCATGGACTACTCATTTCTTGTCAATTTTCTAGGTTATTCCTATAGAAAACCACACCAAGAAATATAGACTGGCTTCACTATTCTCTTTTCCTTCTATTCCATTCTTTCATTCTTCCTTCATTCCCTCCTCTTTCTTCCCCTGCCTCTTCCTCTCTTCCCTCTCATCAACAAAGGGATCAATCCTGTGATCACTCTCCCTCTGACCTACATCCTTAGTCCCTTTACTACTTATACATTTATGAGATTTAACTATAACTACCATGCTGCCACTAGCAGCTCTTTGTGGACTGAAGGACAATTGATTCTATGTGTGGTTCACATATTGATAAATTCATTAACTTGCTAAAATGTATTTGTAATTCAAAACTCAACATATGCAGAGTAAACATATGTAAAGCTAAGCATCTCAGTAGTAGACCACTTGTCTAACATGTACAAAGTGTCACCAATGCAAAAAAAAAAATCAATGCATGTGGTACTTTTATGGTCACTAGCAGAAATGCACAGAACAGCAAAAAGCCTGACTTATTCAAAACACGCATTTCCTAAGGCATAACAGGGCAATACTCTCCTAATTTCAACTGCCATAATATAAATTAGTACCATATTCACTATATTAGCCACTACATTCTTCACATTTTGTACTTTATGTTGAAAATGGCAGAGTACAGTGCTAAAGTGCTCTCTAGTACTTCTACGTACAGAAAAGCTATGGTGTGCCTTACAGAGAAAATACCCTTGTTAGGTAAGTTTCATTCAGGCATGAGTTGAATTAATGTTAATAAATCAACAATGCATATTAAATAAGTTGTCTTTGTAGAAGCTCATGGTCACCTGCCCCTGGTATTCCCCCAAAGCAATGGTTCAGTTATAATGTTACTGTAGCTGAAAATGACTACTGTGAATAAAAAGAAACTCTATTTCCCAATCATCTTAAATAAAAGCACGCACATGTGCCATGCACACATACATACCCACCCACCCAATGAATTTCTCAATCTCTCAAGTTGCCCCATTTTAACCAATCAGGGAACACCTATTATTTCTAAGAAGGCATAGAGAGACACGACAACAAACTTTACTCAGGTATAATTGCAGATATTCTACTAAAGCTAAAAGACAGTTAGTTGAGCGATCTGTTACACAAATGCCTTCAGGGATGCCCAACCTTTTGCTATTGTGACATGATGTTGCCATGTACAAATGCACTGGATCACATTCATACCTTTCCTGAGAAACATGCAGCCTGCAGGCAGCAGGTTGGCCATGCCTGGAGCACAACAAAATTATAAGTTCATGTTTTTTTATATGTTTTTCCCTCAAGCTAACTTAAGAAGACTTGATTTTACGGGAAATTTGATAGAAGACATAGAAGATAACACTTTCTCACAACTTTCTCTGTTAGAAGAACTTTCACTTGCTGAAAATCAATTACTGAGACTTCCAGTTCTTCCTCCAAAGCTTACCTTATTTAATGCAAAACACAATAAAATCAAGAGTAAAGGAATCAAAGCAAATACATTCAAAGTAAGTATGGTTTGACTGAAACAGTATCAGTGATATTTTATGAGAATGAGAAGCTTAAGCCTATAAATTTGTTTTGATTCCTGGTTTTTGTATGTTTTGAGACACTTAGTATACTTGATCATTATTTTGTTTTATGGGAGTATTTTGATGTCATTTGCTCACTTCTTTGCATAGCAAATATTATACAGACCTGGTTGGTCCCTCCTGACCATTTTCTGTGTTTCTTTTTTCTTACAGTATTAGTAATTTATAAATGTCAGAAAAAATAGCATTTCAGAGTAAACATTAAGTTTTACATTTAATATGTAAAAATATTACATTATAAATATAGGTAGGCCAGGTTTGATGACACATGCCTATAATCCCAGTTTAGGAGACTGAGGTAGTAGACTGCATGATTGTGGCTTGCCTGGGTATCTTATCAAGACTCTGTCTCACAAAAAAGTAAGAGAGGAGCTAGGTGTGGTGTCACAAGCCCACAATCCTAACATTTGAAATTCGAAGGGAGGAGAATCAGGAGTTAAGAGTCATTCTTGGCTATATAGTGAGTTTGAGGCTAGTCTGAATTATATGAGACTCAGCCTCCAAAAAGAAAACCCCTGGCTGGAGAGATGGCTTAGCCGTTAAGGCACTTGCCTGCAAAGCCTAATGACCTGGGTCCAATTTCCCAGTGCCAACATAAAGCTAGATGCACAAAGCAGCTCATGCTTCTGAATTTGTTTGCAAACATTAGAAGCTCTAATGCACTCACTCTCTCTCTCTCCTTAAAAATAAATATTAGAAAATAAAACTCCAAATAAATAGAATAAGAAAGGGCTGGGAATGGACTGGAGATGGCTTAGTGGTTAAGGCACTTTCCTCCAGTGCCTAAGGCCCCAAGTTCAATTCCCCAGTACCCACATAAACCAGACCCACAAGGTGGCGGCCCTGGTGCTGTCTCTCTCTCTCTCTCTCTCTCTCTCTCTCTCTCTCTCTCTCTCTCTCCTTAATAAAGAAAATTAAAAAAAAAGAAAGGGCTGGGAATGTTAGTTTAATGGCACCTATCTAGTATGTGCAAGGCCCTGGGTTCAATGAACTAGTATGAAATTACTAGTACAAAAAAAAATTAAAGGTTGATTTTTTTAAAAAAACTATTTCATAACACCTTAAACTAAATTGTAAAATAGTAAAAATTATTTTAAAAATTACAAACACTTCTTAATTAGTACTTCAAGATATTATGTAAGAAAAGAGGAAGTTTATTTACTTTGCTTGAGGTAGTGAGGTTGTCTCAAAATGTATGGTCTACAGAAGTAATCACCTAAATATGCCTTTCCATACTGCCCAATTTGGAGTGAGGCACTCTAAGAAACAAAAACAATGTTCTTTAATCCAAAAAAGTGCCCTGAATAAAACAGATTCATCCCAAAATCTATAAGAAACCATAATGGAGTTGAATAATATGAAATAAATGGTTGATATTCTTTACTAACTGGTTTAGCATGAATCTTGTGCTTATTTTCTAATTCTGCCCCACACAACTTTGAGAAATGTTTCTGAATGGCCCTATAAGTCAGATCAAAAAGACTGACATTTACCCCGACCAAAATTTTCAGAACTCAGAAAAACTGATTTATCTTTAAGGACACACTTGGTTAAAATATGTATGTATAGCTGGCTATGTAGCTCAGTGTATACTGAGCATGATTGAGGCCCAGTAGATATTTCACACAAAGGCAAAAATTAGTGTTTTTCTATGAATAGTAAAGAGATATTTTAATATTTAATATTTTAAAAAGCATTATCAGTTGGTTTTAAAGATGTATACTAGCTGAGAGTGATAACACACATCTTTAATCCAATCACTAGAGAGGCAAGTAGGAGGATTACTGTTTGAAGCCAGCCTAGAACTACAGAGTTTTACAGGTCAGCCTGAGCTAGAGTGAGACCCTCCCTTGAAAAAAAACAAACAAAAGGAATAAGAATAAGGGATGTTTACAGTTCCTATACACTTAGAATAGCAGTTAACTTATATTTAACTTTAGTAGTTAAGAATGCAGTAGTATTCAGAAAAGATAAAAGAAAACAATTCCAAACAGAATAAATCATTTTATGAAAAGAAAGTAGTAATAGCCTCAGTTCAGAATGCCCATAGCTATGATATAATTACTTCTCAGACCTAGAACATTTCAGACAAAAGGATGAGATGATCAAGGTAGTGTTGGCAAAAGATAACTTCATTCAAAAGGTAGCATTTAGCAGAGGACTAAAAAAAAAAAAAGAGCACTCCCTTATAATTCTAGCTCGACTCAGGAGCCTCACGCAGGAGGATCCAAAGTTCAAGGCCAGCCTGGGCAACATAGCAAGGTACCTCCTAATAAAAGGACCTAAACTTATCAAATATTCATTCATGATACACATTTGATTCTTAGAAAATATAAAATATTTCCTTTTTATGTTCTTTTTCAACTTTAAGGAACTTTTTAAAAGATTTTTTGTGTGCATGTGTGTATACATGTGTTTGTGCAGCTGATAGGATAACATCAAGAGTCTTTCTCAATTGCTCTCTACTTTATTTACTGAAGCAGAGTCTATCACTTGAGTACAGAGCTCACTAATTCAGCTAATCTAGCTAGCCAACTTGCTCCAGGGATTCCCAGTCTCCACCTCCTGCTTGCTGAGATTACAAAGCAAGATACCATACCTGCCTGCCCAACCAGCATTTAAATCTGTACTGGGAATCTAAACTCTGGTCCTCACCATTGCACAACAGAGGCTTTACACACTGAGCCACCATTTTAAAGCTATATTAGAATTATATTGCTATTTCTTATAAGGACTCAAAAGCTAAGGAACTCTTAACAAAACGTATAAAGCAGACTCACAACTGCTTTAGACATAGAGGCATACACCTATAATTTTAGCACTTGGGAGGCTGAGACAGGAGGATCAAGTTCAAGACCAGCCTCGGCTACACAACAAAATCCTGCTTCAAAATACATTAAAAAAAAAAAAAAAAGATTCACTTCCTTGAAAACAAACCTTGTAATTTTAAGATATGAATTCAAGCAGGTCAGTCTCTGAAAAACAAGCATGTTAAAGAGTGTTTGGGACTGAAGAAATGACTCAGCAGGTAAGAGTGCTGGCTGGTCAAACGTGAGGGTCTAAGGGGGCCTGGTTCACACTAAGTTTGAGTCCCCATTTCCCACATGAGCATCTAAGAATGGTCACTCACAAACATACCCTTATAACCCCACTCCTGTGGGAAGAAGAGACTAGAGAATCTCTGAGGCTCAATGGTCAGCCAGTCTGACCAACAATGGCAGCTCCAGGTTCAGTGACACACTGTCTTAAGGAAACACATGCATAAGCAATAAAGGAAGACTTATGATGTTCTCCTCCTGTGAATCTGCACACACTTGTGCATGCACCACATACAAACCAAAACACCCATACTAAACACATGTATTGCAAAAAGTGTGTAGAGCAGGGCATGGTGGCACAATTCTGGTAGTGCTACTTACAAAGGTGAAGTAAGAGGATTGCTTGAGACCAAGAGGTCAAGGCAAGCCTGGGCAAGACAGAATAGAGAGACCAGTCTCAAATGAAAAAAAAAATATTGTGTTTGACAGATGTATTATGGAAGGAATTTGGGGCAAGCTGTCATAAAAAATTGTACTTTTGTCTATATTAGTTTTGCTTACTGCTCCAGGGTTGCAATAACTACCGGTGAAATCATGCTACTGTAATCCATATAAATGAGGCTCCCTGCAAAGACTGTTGGTACGTATCCATATGGTGTGAAGAGAGGATCAAGAAAGGATTAAAATAGGGCTGGCGAGATGGCTCAGTGGTTAAGGCACTTGCCTCCAGTGCCTTAAGGCCCCGGGTTCAATTCCCCAGGACCCACATAAGCCAGACCCACAAGGTGGTAGCCCTGGTGCTTTCTCTCTCTCTCTCTCTCTCTCTGTAGCTCTCTGCTTAAAAATGAATAAATAATAAAGAATATGTAACAATAAAAAAATGAAGCTGGGCATGGTGGTGCACGCCTTTAATCCCAGCACTCGGGAGGTAGAAGTAGGAGGATCGCCCCGAGTTCAAGGCCACCCTGAGACTACAGAGTGAATTCCAGGTCAGCCTGGGCTAGAGCAAGACCCTACCTCGAAAAACCAAAAAAAAAAAAAAAAAAAAAAAAAAAAAAAAAAAAAAAAAAAAAAAAAAAAAAAAAAAAAAAAAAAAAAAAAAAAAAAAAAAAAAAAAGGATTAAAATAAGAACACAGAAAACAATTAACAAGTGGGTATGGTGGTACATGCCTATAATCCCAGGAGGCTGAGGAGAGACAACTGTGAGTTTCAGACTACCCTGGGCTCCATAGTAAATTCCTGTCTCAAAATGAATACATAAAAATTTTAGAATATAGCAAAAATTAGCAAAGTCTGGAATATTAGGCATAGTTAAAGTAAGAGTAATGTCAGGAGAAATTAAATCCTGCAATCATAGTATATAATCATACACAGTAGTAAATTATTAAAGAATCATGAAGAATATTCCAGCAAAAAGCCCATTTGGTCAAGTTAAGTATTTAATAAATTGCTTTGGGCAATACTTTGCTAAGTGTGTATCTCTTCAGTGTAGCCACTTTTCTAGAGATTTTTAGAATTTAGATGGGAAGTTCTGAAGGCTCTAAGAGGTTAGGGAAACATCAGGATCCAAGTCAATCAGGCATAGCACATAACCTCATTAGCTATTCTCAAGTCAAATTCAAAGGGCCCAGGAGATGGTGTCAAGGACTAAGTATTCAGAGATGAGGTGAATAGGTAGACATGTGAAATGTGCAGCAAAGCTCTGTTGGGCATCATAATGTCTTAAAGACTAGAATATACTACTTGTGAGGCCAGCAAACCAAAGCAAGCAATTCCATATCAATGAGTGATACTTGTATCAACATTATTTTTAACATACATATTGTTTGAATTCTGGGAAGGAATGCAGAGATGTCAATAACAGTACTATGAAATTTTCCTTATAGAAATTGAATAAACTCTCCTTTCTGTATTTGGACCACAATGACCTGGAATCTGTGCCTCCTAACCTTCCAGAAAGTCTACGTGTAATTCATCTTCAGGTACAATTATGCCTTTCACAATCTCTGTCTTTAATTACCTAAAGGACACGCTTAGTGCTCAGTGGGAAACTTAACTATGATTAGAGAGAGCATTATACTAGTATGAGCACTTGAGGTCTATCAAAAGTATATTTAGCCATATAAACCTCCTGTCCAGAATCCCAGGTTGTATCCAGAGCATACTGAGTAGACAAGCCTGTTCTTTAAAAAATTTTTTAAAATTTATTTGCAAGGAGAGCAAGGAATAGGGAGAATATGAATGGGCATGCCAAGGTCTCTAGCCACTGCAAACTAACTCCAGGTACATGTGCCAATTTGTGCATCTGCCTTTTCATAGGTAATGGGGAATCAAACCTGGGTCTTTAGGCTTTGCAGGCAAATGACCTTAACCGCTGAGCCATCTCTCAGCCCTCAGTCTGTTCTTGAATGGAATTCATCTCCAGGAATCTCCTAGTTATTATTTTGTTATGTTTTATTTTGGTAGTACTGGGGACTGACTCTAAGGACTCACACATAGTAGGCAAGTGTTCTGTCACTGAGCTACACCCTCAGCCTTTTATAAACTTTATTTTGGTACAGAGTCTCAATAATTGCCCCATGGTGGCCTCAAATTTATGAATCCTTCTGTTTCAGCCTCCTAAGTAGCTTGGAATTACAGGCATGTGCCATCACACTGGTGTCTCTCTTTTTTTTCTCCCTTTCTATAAAAGCATATTCCTGAGGCTGAAACTGATTGGAGTAAAGAAAGAATTGAGCTTGGGGAGATGGCTTAGTGGTTAAAGGTACTTGCCTACAAAACCTGCCAGCCCAGATTTGACTCCCCCCTACCCATGTAAAGTCAAATGCCAAAGTAGTACATATATCTGGAGTTCATTTGCAGCAGCAAGAGGCCCTGGCAAACTTAATCTTTCTTCCCTCTCTCATAAATAAAAATATTTTTTATAAAAGGAAAGTGTTAGCCAGTTGTGGTGGCACACTCCTTTAATCTCAGCACTCAGGAGGCAGAGGTAGGAGGATTGCCATGAGTTTGAATCCACCCTGAGACTACAGGGTGAATTCCAGGTCAGCCTGAGTTAGAGTGAGACCCTACCTTGATAAACAAAAAAAAAAAAAAAAAAAAAAAAAAAAAAAAAAAAAAAAAAAAAAGAGGAAAAAAAAGGGTTGAAGACTAAGAAGTTGATAGATATCAGGGTAGCGTGTCACTGTAGGTACCATGGGAACCAGGCAAAATCATGGGGACATAATCACCAAAGCAAATAGGATATACGCAGGTTTTGTGCCAGCCTCAGCAAAGGGGATCTTCAAGAGAATGACCACAGTGAGGAAAATAAGACTAACTAGCCTATCAGGGCCAAGACATGAAGACCACAACCATAGGGACAGAAGCTATGTTGCCCTAATAGGCCAACTTCAAGAGGGAAAACACATGGGAAACAAAAAGCAGCTCCTATTCGACTCACAAAAGCTGAAGTAGAAAACTGTGAATGTCACATCATCCCAACTAAAGCACTAGCCTGGAAGCAGGCTCCAAGATGGGAAGACATCAAGGACATTGCAATGCAAGGAGTGGCAGATGGCCACATAGCAGTTGGTCGTAACCATGAGCAAGCAAGAGTGTGTTTAACCAAATGTGATGAGGTAAAACAGCTGCTTAGGACAGGCCATAGTGGAGTGATAAAAGGGCAGGGTGTACGGGCAGCTAGCATGTGAGTGAGGGGTGATGACATCAGTCAGAGAATCTCAGAGACACAGAGGGTACAGAATAAAGAGGCACACAAGCATGTGGAATCTATATTTAGCCTAGAGAGCAGCCAAGAACAGCAGGATCCTGAGCCGTGTGAACAGTTACATCAGCAGGGGAAGCAGGAAGAGAAATTGCATGAGGTCCTGCAGGAAGGCCAAGAAGCCTAACGGGAACAATTATGGCAAAGGGCTATAGTTCTGACCAGTCATGGATGCTGTATTGTCTCTGCTGCTTTGCCACACAGAGCAGAAAGTTATGGGTGGTATAAGAGTCGGCTGAAGGATCACACCTTTGGTATCATTTTATGACTATACTTATAACACGAAACGTATGGTATTTTTGAAATACCTACCAATTCTCTGACACCAAGCAGGTGTTCTAAAATTCAATTTTGACACTACCAAGAGTTAGCAGAGCCCTCACAAGTTCATGATTCAGTCTGATATGCTACTCCCACTGCAGATGCAGTCAAAGGCATGCATTTGCTCTGTCTGGTCACTACTCCCCACACTCCATTACCTAGGGTGAATTACTTCATTACTACAACTTCATAATTGTTTTTTATTTTTATTTATTTATTATTTATTTTTGGTACCAAGGACAAAATCCAGGGTCTTACACTCACGAGGCAAGAGCTTTTCCACTGAGCTATATCCCCAATTCCTCTTCTGAAATTTTGGAAGAGATATAAACATCTAAAGATATTCCCTACTGCCCAGGAAATTCCACAAAGTTGAAGGTTCTCTAAGCCAAAATCATTGTTGGCTTTCTGAGTCAGGAAGCTTTTCCAAGCCTTCTGTGGTGGCTGGAGGTCACAGAATGACAGAGGCTGAACCTCCCAGGTCATCTATTAGCAGCTGAAACAGGTGCTGAGTCTTTCCTAGGTAGTTTTAACACACTGAAGACTGTTCATTAATGTTTCTTTCTCCATATACTGGTGAATTAGATCTCTGGTTTATGCTTTTTCCTCCATACAGTAGTAAACACTTGTGTTTGGAGATTTATCTAGTTGATTTTATAGGACAGCACAAAGTAGGAAATGCAAAAGTTAAAAAAATGAAGACATGAAAATAAGCTAAAATTGAACTCTTTTTTTAAAAAATATTTTATTTATTCATTTTCAAGCAGAGAGAGAGAGAGAGAGAGAGAGAGAGAGAGAGAGAGAGAGAGAGAGAGA
>PVHP010009747.1:0-49440 GCA_004024765.1 Zapus hudsonius | reverse complement strand
GGGGGGGGGGAGCAGGTGTTAGTCAACAGCTTTCAAATTGACCAAGAAATCCACTCAGTGTCAAGGAGCCCTTAACTGGAATTGGAACTCAGGGCAAAATCCTATGGGAACCAAAAACTTGCACCCCAAGGAGAAATTCCCATTACTAGAGAACTACAGAGAGGCTAATCCCAATAGAATCTCACCAAATTAGAAATGTATAGCGTATAACCCATATTGACCTCACTCTCTGATGGAGATCCTGTTGATTTTTTTTCAGAAGGCAGTGAAAGAGCCAAGGTCATTCCAACTCCACCAAGGAGCTACAGGGCTAACATCCTGGCAAGAGAGGAACCACCCCAGGCTTATCATGTAGGCCCCAAATGAAACCCTTGAGAGAGTGATGGGATAAATAAGAGATCTACTAACACAGCTAATCACTCACCCCAGGATAAGTCAGGGTGACAGACACCATCGATTTCCAACACAACCTAAAGCAGATGTACAGGAACCCTTAAGATCTCAACAATAAAGCATTCTTAAAACTCACCCACCATGACTCAGGGAACTAAGCGGAAGAGGGGGCGGAAAGAGTGTAAGAGTCATGGTGGGGGGAAATATCCAGAGACACTGCCCCCTCAGCAACAACACATAAGGGAGGGTGGGAACCTGGCTGCCTCTTGTCCTATCCATAACCTCCTACCCCATGGAACGATCCAGTATGCCCACTGAGGAGGATACCCAATGGATTGGGAACAGGGAGGAGGGAATCGGGGATACCAAAATAATATTAATTAATACAATGTATCTAATTTTGGACAATGAAAATATTGATTTAAAAAATATTCAAAAGCTTTTCCAATCATCAGTGTTGTCAGATTGGGAAACATTGTGAAATTAATTTGGTTAATCTGATATGAATTCACCTTTACTGGAAGATGATGATGGTCTTTGGATTTGTAAAGTATTAAAACTAAATAATCTATTCATAGAAATATCAGTGTTATTTGCTTAGTATTTATAATCATAGTATCAGTGTGCATATCATATTTATTAGCTGTCCACTTCAGACTAGACACAAGAAATTGAGTGCAGAAGTCAATGAAGCTCACTTGAGAATGCTTCTTGAGGTTTGTAGGTCTGTTTTGGCTCTATATGGGGCCAGGGAAAAATAAGGGGAAGCTGAACTTGAGTACAAATGTATATACCAACTATAATGATGCCTAGTGGTATAGTACCTCTTTTAGCATGCATAAGACCCTGTGTTCCATGCCAAACACATTGGAGAAAACTACTATAGTCTGTGTGCCTACACATGGAGAAAATAATTTGAATAGAAAATTTAAATGAATATTAATTTCATCCTACCAGTAAAAAATAATTCAGCTGATTTATCATTTCATCATTATGCCTTTTGGAAAACTGGATTTTTTTCCTTTTGTCCTGAAGGAGAGTCACCATTCCACTTCTTCAGTTAAGATAAAGACATTCCAGGCAGATGTGAAGCACATTATTTGTAACATCTTTGCTCTTGTCATATTATTTAACTCAATTAAATAATTCTAACCCCCCCAAAAAAAATAAGCTTCCTCTTGAGACCATAAGCCAATTAAAACCCTTTCTTCTCATCAGCTGTTTTTGTTTTGGTGCTTTGTCCCAGAAATAGAAAGGTAACTTAAATATCTGTTTAAAGACAAAATTTTCCCCTTAAGGGTTTTCATTTCTCTGGTTCCCCACTAATTTCAAAGCTGTTTGAGTCATATGACCTGTTCCTTAAGAACTGGTATGCTCACTCTTAGGCACTGCTATTGAAGCCAACAAGGGAAGTCAATGTTTTTTTTCAACTTTGTTTCTTTTGGAAATCTAGTGCCTTCCTACTTTGTTCTGGTTTCCTATCTGGAAACTCTGCACACTGTGAGAAAGGTGTTGCTCTGTAGATCAGGGGCAATGATTGAAGAGATTCTGGGAGATTCAAACAGATGAAATCACTCTTTGCATAAACAAGAGAAACTCGGCAAAGCCTTCCATTGTAGATTTATACCGGATTATACCAGGTAGCAATAGAGTGAGGTGGAGAAAGAGCAAGGTTCTCTCAGAAAATTCTCATTTCTGTTGAAATGTTAAGCAAATTCACCAGGGACCAGCCCATCATAAAGATAAATGAATGCACAAGGAATTGCTATGCCATCATGAGCACGGTGCTTGATTAAATCCTGTTTTCATACCAATACTTGACTTCAAAGAATTTATAATGATGTTTCCCGAAGCATCATTTGTAAGCCATCCACTCAAGGACCTGAGGTGCTTACAAGAATGCAGATTTTATAAATGCACCCCAGCTGAAATGCATCAGGTCTCAGGGATGCAGTCTAGGAGCACACAGCTTCCCAAACAGCTTCCCAAATGGTTTTCAAGCCTTCTCAGTATGGAAGAAAAGCATTTTGAGCAGGTGTTGAACATGACCATTCTTAATAACTGGGACTCAGGAGTTCTGTAATAAGCCCAATATTCAGCATTTTCATAAAGGAAACTTGGAACCACTCCAAAAAATTTCCATGTCCTTGAAGACACAGGCAGCTCTCTGCTTCTCAGACCTTCCACTACAGAGAGGACTCTTACAAGTCCTAACCTTCCTGGGTCTCAAATCCCTCCCCTGGAGCAGCTGGCCCCCATCCTTTCCTTCCCAGGCCAGATCATCTTCTGATTCAAGGTCAGAAACTTCATTAGCAATGTGCATTGGCTTCCCACGGAGATATATCACCAATGAAATTCTCACTACACAAAATGTCCTTCTCAAACGGATTGAATTGGACAACTTCCCCCTGACCTGCACTGTAGTCTTAGAGTCAGGTCTTCTAGCCAGCCCTCTGAACTGAGGGAGAGCTAATGATGACTTGGGCAGTAGGCCCCTGCATGGGATTCCAACCAGTGTAGTCCAGGCTGGCTTTGAAGTCAGGATTAGTCTTGGCATTTAGAGTACCAGAGTTCAGGGTAGTAGTCCCACCACACTCTGCCCAGTTGATATATTGTCTATTTCTGACTTGTCTATAGTTTTTCATCCACAAAAGTCTATGTCTAATTTACCAAGCTTTTAAGTCATTATTTTTATAAAATTTATAGAAAAAATTACAAGAAACTATACTATACCAAAACAAATTAGTGAAAATGACTTGAGAGGAAAAAATCTTATGTAAGGCATTCCTTCTTCAATTTACAGAAAAGAAGATTGAGATAAGGATAAATTAACAGTTCCACTGTATGAATATATATAACTATATATGTGTGTGTATGTACATGATATATATATATATGTATAAATATATATATATATATCACACCACATACCTAGATTTCGGTCATGATACAAATCATTTTATGTTGTTTCTCTGATAGTCATCAGCCCACCTTTCCATTGGCTTAACAGGTACTTGGTAGTATAGTTGAATATGACACAATTAGTTTATTTTGCTTTATTGCTTTGTTTTAAATGTGTACATGATAATTGCATACACATATGGGGTTGGTTTGATATTTCAACAATTGCATACAATTCTTTTTGATTTTTGTTAGGAGATAAACAAAAGAGGACACAACCTTGTTTGATTTAGGGGGTTTTCTTGCTAGGAAAGTTGGCTATGTTTTTCAAGAAACTGGTCAGTATTCCCTCACCTATGAAATATCCCTTCAAATCAGCTGTCTTTTTGTTCTTTTGTTTTTTCAACACTTTTAATTTGTATGAATAACTCATATTATGTAGTAAAAACATTAGTACATTGCTGGATATAGTTGTTGTAATATTAAGTTTACAGAAAAGTATAAATTTAAATGGTGTTATGCTAAAATATAGTTCAGAAAAAATAGCAACAGATGAAAAATTAAAGTTACATGAGCTTCTAAGGCAGAATTTTCATGGGTGAATTCATTGGGCTTCCAGAAAAAGATGCTAAAATAATAGAGGCTGGTCTCCTCCCAATGTACTTGTTAAAGCATTATCTCTGCAGGTTTTCAGCTTATAAGATTTCTTTCCTCCTTAGGTAGAACCTGTGTGTGCAAAAAATATCTGACTCTTATTGGTGAACTGATCTCACATGGACCACATGGCTCAGCAGCCAGAACTGAACAGCCCTGACTAGAATGAGCAGTGTCTGTCCACAAGCTCAGTGGACCCAGCCTCCTGAAAGATCATTCATCAGGGCAGAAGGACAGCTGGAGAGGTGAAGCACAACATTCCCCTCAATCAGTCTGGTGCAGGGTGATGGAGGAAGACACCCAATGTCCACTTCTGGCCTCCATATACACCTGAACAAACACATGTGAACACACATATACATACAAATATACATGTGAGTGTGTTCTTTCAAATATTTAGCAACTTGCCTTCTATGTTTTTGATATGTGTGTGTGTGTGTGTGTGTGTGTGTGTAAGTGCATATGGGTGTATGCTAAGGCATGCATGTGGAGGTCAGAGGACAACTGTGGGAAGTTCGACGTTTCTCCTCTCATCTTGTTTTTGTTTTCTTGTTTTGAGACAGGGTCTTGCTGTTTTGCTGCTGAGGGTGTACCAGTCTAGCTGGCCCACAAGCTTCCTGTTTCTTCTGGCTCAGCTTCCCATTGACTCAGGCACACTGGTATCAGAGATGCATACACACTTTGCTTTTGGCTTTATGTGAGTGTTGGGGTGGCAGGCTTGCAGGCAAGCAGCTAAACCAGCTGAGCCATCTCCTTGACTTCTGTTTTTAATATGTACATACACAGTGAGACACTTATCATAATCAAGCTAATTAACCTGCCCATCACCTTTGCTTTCTGTGATGTGAATATTTAACAAATCCTCAATGCATATACTACTATAAACTTACAATTACTCTGCTATTCATTAAGTCTCCAGAACTAACTCACCATGCATGACTAAAACTTTGTAGCTTTGACCCATCTCCCCATTTCCTTTACCTCCTAAGAATCTTGGGAAAACACCAATCTATTCTCTGCTCCCTGGAGGTAGAGGCCTTGGTTCACTCTGCATGTAAGTGGCAACATGCAGTGTCTGTCTGATTTTGGCTTATTTGACAGCATAATGTCCTCCAGGTTCATCCACACAGTTGAAAACAACAGGCTTTCCTTCATTTTTAGGCTGAATAATATTCTATGTTGTATATATTGTTACTCTTTCTGTGTCTTGACTTTGTGAATATTACTGTAACAACATTCACAAGTCTGTTACAGACATCTCTGGGAGATACTCATTTTGTTTCATCTGGGTGTGTATCTATGGTGGGATTCTTGGATTGTGAAATAGTTCTGTTTTTAACTTTTAAAAGAAATAAACATTCTCTTTTCCAAAATGGCTGCACTGTGTACTTATTTTTAATGTCTTCCCCAAAACCTGGTGTATCATATATGAGGTATTCATTGCTTAACAAATATGAAGCAATCTTGCTGGGGATCTCCTCAATGGATGAGCTTCAGTTCCAAGGCCCTGGAGAAAATCTATTCCTTTAAAGAGATCTCTGTGTGTGTGTGTGTGTGTGTGTGTGTGTGTGTGTGCTGTTGAGCCATCTCTCCAGCCCCATGAATGAACAAAGTGATAAGGGTTATCACTTTTCTAAAATATTATAACTAATAAATATTAGGGCCCAATAAAAACCCAGAAGTACCTTTGGGAGCTTGTGATCATGAAATGTAGTCTCTTTTCAATTATATTGTTTAGGGAAAGAATAAGAGCCCAAGATATCAAGATTTTATTCTCAGCTGTATCATTCAAAATAACTTATGTTGCAAATATACTTTGCATTCTCCAAGATAAACTATTATTTTCAGAAAATAATGCTGTATCATTTCTCATAACCTAAAGGGGACACAATTGTTCAGAGTTAATCAGACAAACACTGAATGCTTTTGCTCATTTCATTGACATTATGTACATGCTGTTATTTTTCTGTATGTGTACACTGCAAGATCATATTTCATAGAGATACACATGAAATTGGAATTGTTCTATATATTTGCATTTAAGATTATGTTTTATTGTGTGTACTTATTTATAGAAACTGTTTTGAATATATTAAATGTCCCATCATTTGAGCATGAGAAGAGCCACAATCCCACAAATTCCTGAAATGCCAATTAAAGAAATTATTTAATTAAGATGAAAGTTTTGTGAAATGGAAAAAGATGACAGACCTTAGCATCTTAGCAGCAAAGTTTAATTTTCCTCTCAAATAAAGGCTTATTAAACAACTGAAAAGATTAAAAAGTATAATTGTAAGGATTGCAATTGGCCAGGTAATCTGATCAAACAGTAAGTCAATGAACCGATTCAGAATTAGCAGATGTGTGTGAAATTCATGTTAAAGACTTACTGAGGTTTTGTTCTGACTTGATTATTGTTTTCTTGGACAATGTCATCTCTGTCCCATCATTTGTGTTTTGACAGTGTGCTTCTCTGATCTAAATGCTAAGTGCTATCTGATGGGCACACCAGTGTCTTCCCTTCTGCCACTGTCCCACACTGGCTATCAGTCATGCCATGCTGCTCGCTCACTGCAAATGGCTCTGCACATACCTCCTCCTGCCAACCTCGGCCTAACCAAAGTCCTTCAGCTTCCAGTGTTCCTGGGTCATGGGTGCCACGTGCCTTCCTTGTGCTTTCCAGCCATAGACATTCTAGAGAAAGAGGCTTTGTAGCAGTCTATGGGGTTCTAATCATTACGACAGCTTGCAGACTGATGGAAATGACCATGATATTGATTTATCTGAACAGAGCCAAAGGACCTGGTCTAGCTTTTATCTGGCATGTGTATATGTGTGGTATGCATGCATGTGTGTGCACATGTGTCTTCCCTCATCATTCTCCACTTTTATTGTGGGACAGGGTCTCTCACTTGAACCCAAACCTCACCAGTTCAGCTAGTCTAGTTAGCCAGCTTGTCCTGGGGATCCTGTCTCTGCTTTTGGAGAGCATGGATTACAAGCAAGCTTCCACACTTTCCAGGAATTGGTGTGAGTGCTGGGGACCCAAGTTCTGGTCCTTACACTTGCACCGAAAGCACTTTTATCCAAGGAGCATCATGCTCGCACCAAGAAGGTGATTTGGTCAACCTTGTGGCTATCTGATTCCATGAGGGGGATATTATAATAATCTTATAAACTAGTAATGAAAACTGTCACTGAATTTGTCTTTCTCTATCAGGGCTCCAAATCCAGAAAACTTAATTAGAATGGAAACCACTTTCTCTTTAGAGATTATTCTCTGAAACATATGAAATTACATATGATAAATGTGCTTCTGATGGACTGATAGATGCCATCGAGGGATCTTCTACTGGACTGTGATAGGCTCCATCAAGGGATCTTCTGATGGACTGATAGGCTCCATTGAGAGATCTTGTGATGGAGAGTAAGTGTGTCTGAACCCATGCAGTCTAGTAAAGAGGCTGTATTGGCTACATCAGTGGAGTTGAGGCTTCTGCTACCTAAGGGGGAGCTGATGTCATGCAGTTTACATTTGTTTTATAGTTCCAAAGTGGAGACTAGCATCTATACATCAACAAAAGAGAGCTTAGTATTTAATGAAGATTTTATCCTCTGTGATTTTTGATAATAATAGTCAAAAGATGGCTAAATTGGCTTTATCTTTTAATCTTCTCAAACATATCAAAATTCAAGTTGACTCCCATAATCAATCACTGGCATCCTCCAAAGACCCTTTCATCAGGACGCTTGCTCTAGGGCTGGAGGGATGGCTTAGTGGATAAAGCACTTGTATGTGAGAAACAGAGTTCATATCCCCAGCACCCTCACAAGTGCTGTATGTGTGCATTGTGGCCACCTGTAACCCTAGCACATGCAAGGTGGAGACAGAGGATTCCCCAGGGAAAGCCAGCTAGTTAGACTAGCTTAGTCAGTGAGCCTGTGTTGGGGGTGGGGGAACCAGCATCTCTTGCCACTCTAAACAAACGCCAGGCTCATGTACCACTTTTGCATCTGGATTTACATGGGTGCTGGGGAAGTAAACCCTACCAGCAGGATTTGCAAGCAAGTGTCATTAAACACTGAGCCATGTCCCCAGTCCATGAGAATATACATTCTATATTCAGTGAAATGCATACTTTCAAATTGCTGGCTACATAGTCAATTCACAAAAATATTTTTGGACATTAATTTATCCACAAAAATATTGATTGGATGTACAAGGGACCCGCAGCCATAGCCATTCAATCAACAAAAGATAAGCCAGTGTGACAGAAACCAACGAATCTCGACACAAAAACCCCTAAGCTCACAACACCATAGCAGCCTCAATACCCACCCATCACGACTCAGGGAACTGAGCGGAAGAGGGGGCGGAAAGATTGTGAGAGCCGTGGTGGGGGAGAATATCAGAGACTTGGCAACCCTCAGTAACAACACACTTGGGACATGAGAACCCGGCTGAAGAATGAGCTATCCATGGTCCCCTACCACAAAGACTGATCCAGAAGGCCCACGGAGGAGGATATCCATCTGACTGGGGATGGGGAAGGGGGCAATGTGAAATTGGGAATAACAACTCATGGTTGGCCCACTAAACAATGTAACTCATTATGAACAATAAAGAAAAATAAATAAATAAATAAAAATTCTGTTATTCCTTTTTTAAAAAATGCACATTTACACCTATACTAAGCCCACTTTAGATAAAACTACTATCTCTCCCATTCCAGTTTCCCCAGTTCTGTTTTCTGATCCCTTAGAATATTGCTGTCAACATTTCACTTGCCCATATGCCATGATTCCCAGGTTTTCCTTTCTCTTTGGTGAGTTTGGGTCCAAGATGGCAATCTTCACAGGCTTCCTCTTTCTGTTGAAGTGCACAGGATCTAGGGAACATGGACCAAAAAAGACTAGCCTTTGAGAACTCGGGAATTTTTGGAGTACGTCTTGAGGAAGAACAAACAAGTGTCCCAGAAACAAATCAAAGGCTTATATAGAGACGGGGAGTCCACAAAGAGGCATTTACACTAACTAAACCTATAGGCAGCAAAACCTCTCCTCACACAGAATGGAAGCTGTGCTCAATATGTGGCTCATGCCAGATGTTCACTACTTGAAAAGTGAAAGAAATGAAATTGTTTATTGAGAATGGTTTCTGTCAACCAGCTTAGCAAACATATTGGTACATGGGATCCCGAAATATTTTTCAGAATCCATTTTAAGACTATAAATTGAGCCTTGTTATTTTTCCAAATCAAGTTTAGAAAGGTGACATTACTTAAAAATTATATGTCTTTACCTTCATAGAAAGAGGTGTTCTTGAAGGAAATCTGTATCAATGGGGAGCATGTTAGAATGAGAGAGGAGGGTAGAGGGAAGGAGGCACAGAGAGCAAATGGAAGAACTTTACCCTCAGACTTCACCTGTGAACATTTGCCCAGAATTGTGAGAAAAGATAAACATGAATGCTGTGATTTTATACACTTATTCCAAATATGAGACAGCTTTGAAGAAGTCTGAGGCTTTGAAAGTCAGAAAAAGCCTATTTCAAAATAAAAATCTCAAAGAAAGAAGAGCACCTGGGGATTTTTCCTTGCAGATTTCTGCAATAGCCAATACCAAATACAGTTTTTGACATGTGTTTGTATGGTATGATACTAAAAAAACGTCTTGTCATTTAAAAAAACAATCTTGGGAAAATACTTAGCCTGCCCAAATTAACGGGTAGCAATAGAACCAACGTCTATCATTTCTGTCACATAAGCATTTAATCACTCTAGCAACAGTTCCATGAAACGACACATGATGGACCTGGATTGTCATTGGACTTGCTCCCTCTGGGATAAGGAAATTGAAGGAAGTCTTGAGTGTGATGCAAAGAGACAGCTCTCTTTAAGGATTTTATTGGGACTGCAACTAAAATCTCAGGAAATTTGCTCCCCTCGTCAGCCCTTGTGAAGTGATGACCAGAACCAAGAGGAGATATTTCACTCCACCTGTCAGTCCTTGTGGTTCAATGAGCAGAGCAGCAGATATTTCACTCAAGGAAACACAACAATAGTTGTTATAAGTAAAAGTAAATCAGTCCCTCATTTTTGAGCCTCCCAAAGTGATAACCTCAATTCCAGATCCATCCCTAGTGGGTACTAAGGATTACATAAGATATTTAATTTTTGTATTTTAAGTTTTTTTAAAGCATGGAAAATTCCTGGCTCACTATTACATTTCTTTATTCATGGTTAGTAGTTTTAGTTACTTTGCATGCATAACTCTTCCCAAATTCTCTTGGCACTACCAGATGGAAGACTAAAATTTTGTCTGTGAATACCAGTAAAGAACTTCCAAAGGTCACCCAGCTATGATGCCTGAAAACCTCTACAGAGAACATGTCAGTCCATTAAATCATGACTTCAAGAATGTCACACTTTACCAAGCTGTTTTCTTGATATACTGCTGGCACCGGGTTGGAAAAGAGAGTGGGCCACCACAAAAAAACCCATTTTCAATAAATGTAAGCTATTTAGCCCTTTGTTATTCTGTCAGATGATAGTGGAAAATGGTTTAAATGTCTTTTCTCAAAGGTTCATACATGTCATAAGGTTTTATATCTAGAAATAATTCTGATTCTATGATTTTGACATTGTTAATTAAATATGCATGTACATAAGCATACAAACTCAAATAGAAATAATATAGGGTCACAAGAAATGTGCTCAGGTATTGATTATAATAGCCCAAGTAGTACAGAATTAGACATTAGGTAGTATGCAAAATAATTATTCTAGGATTGCAAATCACAAGGAAAAATTGAACCATCATGAGCTAATGGAAGATTCTGGAAATATCATTAATTTGACTTAAAGTAGCAGAAATTGAGGTTTGACTAAACAGGAATTCTTTAAAATTTATATGAATTTGATTTCAAGTATCTTCAAATGAGAAATTATGATCCAAATACAGTAAAAAAAAAACACAACCTTTTAACTTTGGGGTATTTTAAATAGTCATTTTAATGATATAGCGTTTAACAGGCTTCAATATAATTTTCAGCTATAAAACTATTATGCCATAATTATTGCTTAATTGTGACAAACTGGTTTAACATAAATCTTTCAAATGGTGTGGTTACTGTAAGTTTCTAAATGTATAACTTACACAGTTTAAGTTCCATTTCTCCCTTTCACCAGGACAAAAGAAGAAACACTAAATTTAAATTCACACACACACACACACACACACACACACACACACACACACACACACACAGAGTTCTTTGAGAAGCTTGGAGGCATTAATGTGGCCATTCAGTGACGAGCTTATCTTGCTGCCATGGCTCATATCATGCTGAAAATGACTCAAACAGTGTGATGTTTTTTAGAAGGCCAACATTACGTGGAAAAAAGAAGGAACAAAATGAATCTTTATTTTCTATTCACCTTTCAATTCAGCCCCAAGTCCTTTTCTTCCCTTGATATGTTTCTTTATATTGCCTTCCACACTGACACTCTCACGGCTGCTTCTGTTTTTTATGAACATTAAAACCAAGCCATTGTGATCCTAAAACTCATGTGGATATTCTCTAAGGGGAGTAAAAGGTAGCAGCATGGGGAGGGGAGTGAGCCATTCCTTATATCTAATTCTGTTATCTGCTACCTCATCTCTGCAGAACAATTTACTCTGAGATGCTGCCTTTGCGGTGACTTAAATGAAAAGAAGAGAAAAGTGATCAGCAGAGTAGCTTGATTTGAAAGAGAGCAGAAAAGAGGTCATGGCTGATTTCTGTCAGCAGTGTGGGCTATCCTGATAACAGATCAGGGTTTTGTCCCAAGAGAGCACCCCTGCTGGTCTCAGGACAGCTCTCCAGCCAACTCTTTCATGCTGTCATTGAAATGGTGACCCAAAGTTGTGTTCCAACGCCCTGCACACAATCCTTTCTGACAATCAAACACACAATGCAGACATTATTGGGCAATTTCTTGAGTTCTTTAGGAAAACAAGCACAAACTGCTGAAACATGCATTGACTTCTTTGAAAATGAAATAAGTGGCCATTACAGCTTATTCTGTGAATACTGATTTGCTATCTAGTTTCTTCAGTCTTTATAAGACAGCATTCTCGGCTGCCTTCTGGTTCTCAGATCTGGGTAAAATTATCATTTATCAAGTGCTCTCCTTCTTCCACGTGCATGCTTTCTACCGAGCAAGGGGAGCACTGGAAATTCTCTCATGGGCCGTGTTCTAACTCTCCCCTCACTTCCTTTCATTCATTTAATGGGACACCTTCCTGTGTATATTAAATAGGTACAGTGATTGCTCTAGTTGACAGAAAACTATTGCATGGCTTTGAAAAGAGCCAGTCATGATACGTGTGTGTGTACATACATACATATGTGTACATATATACTTATAACCATATACATACTTAGCACACATAAAGATTTTCAAATAGTGTATAGATGTAATACTTTCCTATTTTTGGTTTAATTAACAGCAAAAAATAAAAAATGAATCCATATATACATGTTCAGGTAGCATGAAGACTCTATTTCAATTTTTATTATACTTTGAATTTTATGTTAAACCTTATTACTTCATTTATGTTTGTGTTTATTTTAGAAGTAGAGTCAGAACTTACTGTCAAGAACAACAGTGTATTTGAAATATCTGTAAGTTCTGAGGTTGGCAGAATGAAGATGCTTTGTGCCTATCTGCCACAGAGAAATCTCAGTGCAACAACAGAAAAAACTATATTTCAAGGAAAATGAGTATGGGGGAATTTTGGAAGTTAGGAAAAGAAATTATAGATACTCAAAACAGCAACTAGAATCTAAAAGACACAAGTGAACACTTGGTTCCCTGACTGAGGCCAGTGATGACAACAAAACCAGAAAAGAGAAAGCAAGAAATTTTTAGGAATCCTGATCATGGCAGCATCAGCCATCCTATATATAGGGAATTCCATGGTCCTCACAGGATACCAAATCCATTTTCGAGAGTTGGCTGGTCTAAAAGTGACTGTTTTCTCTAAAAGAATCGATACACTGCAAATATGTCAGCCTCATGATTCAAAATTCTGAAGAAAAACAAGAATTATAAAGAAGGGAAACATCTTTTATAAACATAAAGGAAAAATAAAGTATTTCAGAGTTAAGTAGAAACTGAGTGAATTACACCCAACCAGTACTGCCAGAAATAAGAGAATCCCACACTAAAAACAAAGCATGATAATTGGCATTATGAAAACATGAATATACAATACTTACCAGAAGAAATTATCTACAAGACAGAAAAGAAAGCTAAACATTAGCCATGAAAGAAAACTACCAAATCACAAAACCACATTAGAGTGGCAGAAAGGAACAAAATATACAAAACAAGCAAAATAGAAATAACAAAGTGAGAAGTGTACAGCTTTCAATGATAGCCTTAAAGGTAACTGGATCAAACTCACCAACCAAAATGCAGGCGAGCTGAGTGGGCCAAAACATGAGATCCAAGATCCAACTCTATGCTGCCTACAAGAACCTCACTTCACTGGAAAATATACACTCACTCAGATCTGAAGTGAAGGGTTGGAGAAAGATCACTCACACAAATGAAAACAAAACAGACATGACTGTTCTCCTATAAGATAAGGAAAGACTTTGAATCAGAAAGTCTAAGAACAAATCAAGATTATTATAAATGGGAAGAGGATCAATCAAGAATATGTAACTATTTCAAATATATGTAATGAACACAGAACAACACAAATAAACACATGAAACATATTCTGCAAGAGCCAAAGCAGAGGAAGATTTTCATAAAGTAATAGCTGAGAACTAAATACTCCACTTTTCTCAATGGACAGATCATTCAGACTTAAACATCTGAGTTGAAACAAACTATAGAAAAAGACTTAACAGACATTTGCAGAGCATTTCATCCACTAACAGTAAAACGCACATTTTTCTCCTCAGCACATGGAATACTCTGTAATAGATTAAATCAAGCCCTACTAAAGTAGTAAAAACCCAAGTCATGCAAATCTTCCTAGAGTAAAATCAGAATACAACTACAAATAAGCTGCAGGAAGAAAATGGCAGGCATGTAAGCAGAGTAATGCTTCACTGAAGAGATTACAAAGGTTGTCAGAGAAGCTCTAGAATTAAATGAAAATGTCAACAGAATATGTCAAAATCTGGGGATAGAGCAAAAGGATTACTAAGAAAGAAGTCTATACCAATAAATAGATACATGAAATACAAATAGAAAATGTAATGAACAACCTAGAAACATACCTAAAGTACTCAGGAAAACAGGGATAAAACAAACATTATTTTATTAGTAATAAAAAATAAAAAAATCAGAGCAGAACTAAAATCAAAGCAAAAACAACAACAGCAAAATTATCAATGAAATAGAGTCAGAATTTTCAAAGGATTGTCAAAATTGACAAACCTTTGGCTAACCTAACCAAGGAAAGCCGAGGGAAGAGTCTAATAAATGAGAGCAAAGATGAAAAGGAAACATCATAATAGACATCAGAGAATTAAGCAAGATTGTATGAAAAGAATAGTTATATACTAAACAACTGAAAAACCTAGAAGAAATGGATAAACTACCAAATAGATAAAGAATAGAAAATCTAAGCAAATTAATCTCAGCAACAATACACAAGGGGAAAGGGAAAAAAAGAAAATCTGGCTACCTCGGGTGCAGTTCATAAGCCCCCATCCTATGGACAGATCCAGTAGGCGCACCAAGGAAGTACCCCAGTGGGTAGGGGACAGAGAGGAGGGAAAGGGTGACACATTCACAAGATTTGCTCATACAATGTATATTATTATTCAAAATAAAGATATTTTTAAAATAATCAATAATGAGATTGTGGCAGGCAGTACCATAAAATTTTCCAGTTGACAAATGTCCAGGCCTGATGGCTGTAATAGTGAGTTCCAGAAAGCATTAAAACAAATGATTCTGGGGTAGGGGGCTGGAGAGATGGCTCAGAGATTAAGGCACTTGCCTGCTAAGCCTAATAACACCAGAACCCATGTAAAGCCAGATGCTTCGTTTTAAGAGGCTAGATGCCCTGTAGCACCCAGCTCTCTCTCTCTCTCTCTCTCTCTCTCTCTCTCTCTCTCTCTCTCTCTCTCTCTGTTTGCAAATAAATAAAGAAATAAAATTTTTTTGAAAAAAGAAATGATTCCAAAATTTAAGCTGATACAAAAGTAAAAATGAGACCTATGTGAAACTCTATTGGGTCCAGGGACTCAGTTTCCTCCTGTCACAATCTCTAATCTTGGAACTGATGCCCAAAAACCCTTGGATGTTGATCAAAATGTTGCACATGAAAATGTATGGTAAACTTCAGAGTCCAGCATGAGAATCAAGTGTTGGGATTTTTTTAATTAGAAGTAGTTTTATACAGTTGTACACAGGTATAAACCCAGCCAATCTAAGATTGGCAACTTTATGCATACATTTTACTTCAGTGTATTTTCACAAAGTAAAATGACTACCTTCTTCTCTCCCCATCTTCTTTCCTAGACCCAGAAGAAGTAAGGCTCTACTTCTTCAACTGCTATGACCAGTGACCTAGATATCAGGCTACATTATACCTACATAGTCCTGGGGCTCAGATGGAAAGCTCCCTGAGGCAGGGTCTGTGTGACCCCAGAGCTCCGCTCCCTGCTGTTTATGGAGAGAACAAGGTGCTGGGGCAGCTAATGCAGCAGGAGACCCTTTCTACCTCCACGACACACTGTGTGCAGAATGCTGGAACATTTCTATATGAATCATCTACTCAAATTGAATAATTACCTTAAAATTATGCTTTAAAAATACTCTTTATTCTGTTATACCAACACAGACCTTATATTGTCAACTTCCTAAACTACCTTCAGAATCTTGAGGACTCAGTAAATTGTCAGCAAGTCACCTTAGACACTGATTCAAATTAGTACTAGGAAGTAATAACCTGAGCCCTAACTCCATCCCATCCATGGGGTCAGGAAATACCCACTGTAGTTATTAGATCCCAGAGAAAAACTAAATTCAAATATGAAACACATTGCCTCATTGATTCTTGAAGAGCTTGACACAGTTAGACCTACACAAAGGCCATTATTTCCTCTTAGGACTCTATCTGTCCCACTAGGCATAACTGTGAAACTTGGTAGTAGTCTGTGGTGGTTTGAATGTGAATGTATATCTCCCATAGCCTGGGGTGGCTTTTTAAAAATTTATTTATTTGCAAGAAAAGACAGATAAATAGAAGAAAGAGGAGAGAGGGAGAGAGAGAGAGAGAGAGCAAGCAAACAAATGAGAGAAAAAGAGAGAACACTAGTTGCTGTAAACAAACTCCAGATGCATGTGCCACTGTGCATCTGGCTTTACATGCATACTGGGAATCAAACATGGGTCAGTAGCTTTAGCAGAGAAGCACTATAACTGCTCTCTCTCCTGCCTGTGAGGTATTTTTTATTAAGCTTGCAACTTGAGGCTCCAGCGAGCAAAGCTCTGCAGGAAGAGGCATCACTGGGGGCAGATCCTGTAGGCCAGCTCTAAGGTATTTTCAGAGCCAGCTTGAGCTTTGGCTGTTGGTGTTTGCTGGCTGTTTGGTGGTGTCCCTCTGCTCTGATCTATGGAAGTGAGCCAGGTTCTTTGGCCATGATGAGACTTCCCCTGAATTCTGTAAGCTTGAAATAAACCATTTTCTCCCATAAGCTGCTTCTGTTGGGTGTTTATCCCAGCAATGTGAAGTTAACTGCAACACAGTCACACATGGGGAAAGAAATCAGAGGATGTTTCCCCACCTTCCTCCCCTCTTGTTTTGCATTTATACGTGGCATTTTTTACAATCACATAAAAGACTAAAAATATAATAAAATCACTTTGCTGCTGAGATATAGATGATTGGGTAATTGTAATGGTTAATATCCACTTTTCACACATATTAAAAAACTAGAAAAATTTATTCAACAACATGACAAAACCCATCTGGAGTAAAGAGAATCTGTCACTGATAACAGCAGCACTGCTCCTCAGAGCTAATTCCCAGACAGCACATGCTGTGAGTGCTAAGGCTCAGTCAGGACTTTTCAAGGAAGAAATTGATTCTGTCCACAGCTTCTGACACTATCCAAACATTCTAGTTTTGTGATGTGGCAGATAATGTGAGGAAACAGGATCCCTGGGCCAGCTCACTATTCTAGAGATCAACATACTCCTGAGGTGATCTGTCCTGCCTTGATTTTACAATACAGTATTGCAAGGTGATGGCAAGTTTTGGGAGGAGCAGAACTGACAAGGTGCCCCCTTGAAAACCCACGGAGGTTTGCTGTATCAGTTTTCATTTCCCAATGAACCAGAAAACACTCCCATGAGTTGATGATGTCAATTAGTGCCACATCCTGCAATACTGGACTTCAAAATGAGATATAAGCAAAACCCAAAACAACCACAAACAATTCAGATCACATCAGGTGTGTCAGACAAGACAAAGATATTTTATCTAGAATAGGAAAGTGTTCACTGTAAATCCTTAGATTTCTTTCTTACAGAGTTGATAAACACCATATAAGAAAGTATTTTAAAGTGTTGCTCCAGGTATGTACCAACAGATATGAGAGGGTAAGTCATCCATACATAAAATTGCCTTTAGTTATATGGTAAATAAAGAAATGCCAAGGGAATAAATATAGAAGTCCTCAGTAACTGGTTTAGGAGAGTAGAAATTTCAGAGGAACTGGACACCACTGATTACCCAGCTGGAGAGTGAAAGGCCATTAATGGAAGGAGACTGGACTTATGCATTAAAGGCTATGTAGATTGCAGATACATCAGACAACAGGAGACACATTTTTGCAATGTTCTGATGTATGACATTCAGCTGACCTCTCTATCCTTCAAGAGATACAATGGATATGTCTAATTGAAGACCAATTTCAACATCATGAGTAAAGGCACAATACATGGTGTATTTAAAGAAACTGCCACAAAGTCTGAGAGTTCACACAGGCCATGGGCCTGGAATAGTTTATAACTTATTTAAGCCTCAGTCTCTTTCATCTATGCAATGAGATTGACATGAATGGTGCATATTGCACTGGGCCATTAGAAGACTTGGATAAAAGGACACAGTTTTATATACTAGCTCACAGGAGTAAAGATCTAGCTGCTATTGTTATTATAAAATATGCAATTTGGAATGTAGAAGAGTGTGATCTGGATTCTCTTATTTCACTAAAATGGAGTCTGGAATTGAAAGCTGGTGACTAGCAACTGAGATCAGTACATTCTGTACATTCTTAGAAGACTTTGTGATAGTTTGAATGGATGTCCCCCAATACATTCAGAAGCTTATTAAAAGTTTTTCTCCAGCTGCCAGGATGTCACCTTAGCCAAATCCGTGGGTCTAGCCCTAAAGTGTTTCTGGGGTGGGTCTCAAATTCCATCCAACTATACATATGCAAAGAGCAGTCTGAGCTCAAGCTGGAGTTCCTGGGTTTGCCTATTTTGAGTGTACTTGCTTTCTTTGGGAGTTGTTGGTGATTGGGCTTCTTTTTCTTCTTGGACCTGTGAAAGGGGTCAACCTCTTTCATGATTATGGAACTTCCCCTGGTTCTATAATTTCAATAAATCCCTCCCTCCCATAACTGTGCCTGCTTTGGAGGTTCATCCTAGTGGTGTGTGGCTAACTACAAGAACCCTTGAAGGATTCTCACACTTAGTTAAACAATCTCACCTGACCTGCAGCTGCTACTCCACCAACCTTCCCATCCAGTCTACACAAGTACTGAAATGTGGATGACAGAAGTGTGGAGAGATGAGGAAGTGTGAGATATGCAAATCATCTCCTCCTAGAAAAGAGTTTCTGCATCTTTCCTCCCCTCTCCATGGAAGGCTGTGCGGTTCATCCCCCAGACAGGGGCAACTGAAAGAACCAGGCATAGAAGGAAGGAATGGGTCCCAAATGAACTTTTATAGGAACCCAAGCCCCCACAGGGCACCCTAGGAACTTATCTCTCCCTCTTCTGAACCAATACCTGGAGCCTAACACAGAAGCTATGGATGATGAGCAGTTGTCCCACAGAGAAACAGGGCCAGCCTTACAGAGAATACCTTCACTACCAAAGAAAAAGACTATCACTCTTCCTCTCCCTCAACACACCAAAACATCTACAATCGGGGGAGGAAAGGAAGAGAGGTGACAGCAGGCAATATCCTGATGACACCCTCGTAGGAAGTGGCAAAAACCTGTGAAGGGGGAGGAAGGTGAGAATTTAAAATTGCACTATATATTTTAGATTTTTAAGCAGTCAAAAGAAGCCCAAAGGTGCCTAATGAAGCTGTCATTTAAAGAGTATTAGCTTGCTTCAGAACATGACTGAGGAAAGATGATCTCCTGTGAATGTCTCCAACAGCGTCAATCATAGCGGAATAATGAGAGGTGACATGAAAATGGTAAACTGAGCTGGAAACTGTGACAATCTAGAGTTATCATCACTTAGGTATCCTGAAGGTCACTGGGAATCTTGGAAGTTTGTGGCTGGGTCAGTACAGACTTCTGAGCCATGCTGTGGAGAGTACATTACTTAATGGAAGAGAGACTGGACTGGAAGTTGTCAGGACAGCTTTGAAAACACACCAGAGTGATGGTGATTGAAATAGAATCTAAGGGACAGACAGAAACTCTGCTTAACCTGCAGAAGTTAACAATCTTGACAGCCCTACAAATCTAGGAAGTAGAAATGCAGAATTAATTACCCTAACCTGCTCTGCAGTACATAAACCTAGACTTCTATTGCCACGAGCTGCAGCTTCTCCACTCTAGCCCACTCCCAGAAAAGAAATAAGGTATCATAATGACATATATATATATATATATATATATATATATATATATATATATATGAAATGCCATAATAAAATCCATTATTTCTTGTTAACTTAAAAAATGATAATAAAAACCTGTGGATAGTGATCATTCTAGAGAAATGCAGAAATCCATGTGGTCTATTAGCATGTCTTCCCCACTCATTATTCATGTCTCAATCTGCTTGCCCACCTGTTCCTCAAAGCTCTGTCACTGCCCTTCATTCTGTCCTGTGATAAAGCTGACAAAGCCAAGCCAAGGGGAAGACCATGTGCCTCAGAGACAGACCAGGGACGCCGACAATGAGCCAGGCTGCAGATTTCCATCTCTAAAATCTTTGATCAGAACTATTTACAATGTTACCTAGTAGTTTCTTTGTGGAGTCTCCCAAGATTAAGAAATTTTTAGCTCCACCAACATGATATATCTTTTGCAAGAACATCTCTCAGTGGACTCTAGTGGTCACCTTCTCATTGCTGGGACAAAACAGATAACCACAAGCAGCTGATGGGAAGAAAGAATGTATTTCAGCTTATAGTCCTGAAGAGAAGTTTAATCATGACAGGAATAGCATGGCACAGCAGAGTCTGGGCATCACATCTTGTCACGTTATGTGGGAGGTAGCAGCAAGAGTGGAAGAGCTCTGAACACCAGTGTGCTGGACTACTGACCCTCAAGGTCCACCCTCAGGGACACACCTCTTCCAGAAAGGCTCTATGTTCCAAAGGCTCCACCAGTTGGGGATTGAGTACAAGGCTTAATTGTAAACACATGAGGCTGTGGCAGACATTTCACATTCAAACTACCTCAGGCGCTAACTATAGAAGAAAGTAGAAAAGGGGCTATTGCCTTAAATAAAGTGTTTTCTTGAGGCAGAAGGAGCAGAGTGTGTTATGACAGGCTATAGTTAAAACACAAATGACTACCTCCATAGTCACCACTGTCCGGCCTGCTTGGTGTCATGCATGTCAGCAGGGTCATTCTACGTGCTTTAGTAAGATGGTTAAGATGGAGGTATAGGAGCCACACCAAAGATATGGGGGTGGGGGAAAGAGACGAGATACCACACAATGCACCCTTCACTTAAAACATGAAGAAGGGGGAGAATACTAGGGAGATCCAAGATCCTCATCTCTATCACACCTGCCAGGGCCCAGGAGACATGGCAGAGGGAGAAACTCAAGTACTGCTTTCACTGCTAGCCTGACAACCAGCCCAAGAGAGATGGCCATGGACATGGGGTCACTCAGAACTCTTCAAAGCAGAAATCCAGAGGCTCAACACTAATATAGACTTCTAACATGTTCATCAAGGCTCAAGGAACATTGCAGAAGAGGGGCAGAAAGATTGTGAAAGCCACAGGGTGGGAAGGAGTATCCTATGGCATTCCATCCCTCCCACAGAGACTGACCGAGGCCTTCATGACCTCAGTCATGAATACCAATAACCCCACTAAAAAGGGCTCTCAGTAGAATGGGGTGGGGAGAGGGGACTTAAGTCTAACCTTTTAAAAAACAAAATGTAAAATTATGAGCTCTTGCAAAAAATGCAAGAGTAAAATATCAGGTAAAAATGAATAAAGGTATAAATAATTTATACCCATGATAAAAGAAGATGCCATGTGAACTTAAAAAATAGATGCTTCACATTTCTGGAATTCACAACTACCTCAAGGCCCCAGGCTCAGACCTAGGGATTCTCAATCCCCACTTCATTCATTTATTATTTGCTCGTTGAAAATACATTTATCAAGGGTCTTCTCTGTGTCTAAAGCTGTATTCTAAATTAGATCACAGCAATAAATAAAGTAGTTCTGCTGTGTTTATTAGACCTTTTTTTTTTTTTTTGCTATTGTTTGTTTGCTTTAACAGACCAAGTTCTTTGGCATTGCAAAGGATATGCTAGAGTCACTAAAGAAGAAGATTCTAGAAATGAGCTCAGGAGTTAGGAGCCAGCCTGGATGAAGAGGCCCAGAGAATGAGACCCTGAATCCAGAGTAAGTGGAGCCTGAAGAAGGCTGAGGCAGCCAGGTGAAGTCAAGAAGTGATAAATCTGGGGCTGGGGAGACGTCTCACAGTGGCAAGAGGCCACACACACTTAACAAAGGAAGTGATAAGTCATTCCAGCCTTGCACAGCACTGCCTGGCAGCAGGAAGAAGCAGGAGAATGGAGGGACGGGCATGAGGGTGCAAGGTCAGCTGCTGTCACTGGAGCCAGGAGGAGGGAGAGTGGGATTTGCTGAGGGAAAGGTGAAATAAAGAAAAAAGGCATTTGGGATTCATGATAAGTACAGGTCTTCGGAAAATAATTTGAGGAGGAAATGCACAGAACAATCAAATTTGTGAGGAAGGAGATAATTGTAGAGGCAAAATGCAAATGAATTAGGGTTGGAGTCCTCCCACACAGTCAGGGGCAGGGACACTGGCAGTGTCAGCGCAGAGGAGAGAGAGCACAGACACCAGCTGTGGTCAAGAGTCACTGGCAGTTCTGGGTCTGGACAATCTTGGCCAAGAGTCTTAGACGTCTGTCTCTGACTCTCATCTACACAATGGAAGTGAGCCTGTTATCAACGGTGGCCATGTGAAGATGGAATGTAATGACCTGCAGGGAATGCTGGGTTGTGGCCTCGCAAGTAGTAGTCACTTGTGTTAGGACAAAATCTGGCTGCAACGGAGCCTTAGATCAACAGGGAGACACCAGATGAAACTGAACTTCCCTTATAAGCAGGAACGTGTGCCCAAGGACTCCCCATCTTACAACCCTGTTGTTAATCCTGGAGTACCTGCCTCCACATGGCCAAGATGTCTCTGTTCCAGCCAGTGGGAAGTAGAAAGAAAGAAAAGTAAAAATGGTTAGCCTTTCCACCAAAGGGATGTATATCAGAATTAACAAGCAGTGCACCACATATGTTAATGTTCTATAAAAATAGAAGCTGCTCAAAGGACTGAGGTAGAAAAAAAATGCATGTCACATAGGTAAGTCTTGATAACTACAAGTCACTTATGGAGCTTTAGGTTTAAAACTTTTCCGAATTTGTTGAAGGAAAAGTTTATAAAAAATATGTAAGGATAATAAGAAATCCAAAGCAGTTATCTTCATAAAAGCCAGAGCCTTAATACTCACCCACTATGACTCAGGGAACTGAGCTGAAGAGGGGGCGGAAAGATTGTAAGAGCCGTGGTGGAGGAGAATTTCCAGAGACATTGCCCCCCTCAGTAACAACATACATAGTGGGGTGGAATTGGGTTGACTCCTAGGCTATCCATAACCCCCTACCCCATGGACTGATCCAGTTTGCCTACAGAGGAGGATACCCAACTAATTGGGGACAGGGAGGAGGGAAATCGGGGAATTGGGGATACCAACACATTATTTGTTCATTCAGTGTATCTAATTATGGATAATAAAGATATAATTTTTTAAAAGCCAGAGATATTGTGACAGTAAAGATTTGAGAAAAATATACAATAACCCCTAAATATTATTAAGGATATATATTCTCTCCATATATATATGTATATATATATATATATATATATATCCTATTATTGAGAGAAAATGAGTAAGCCCACAGAGGTTTTCTATGGATTCCCTGTTTTATTGGCATGATATCATGGAGGGGAATATCGGTGGTTTCCTACTAGTCATAAAATTTCTTCAATACAAAACACATGGATATTTATGCCAGTGTATGAATGCTGGCTACTGGATAAATTATGAATTAACATTATGGCACCTGAGTCAAGTGACACTGACCATTTATGAGTGCAGTGAACTGTTGACCTTGTGTGACTGTCGTCATAACCACAGGTAAATCATTTCCCTGTCATTTCTTTATCCCAGAAACTAATCCAAGATCTCTTCTCTTGTCTAAAATCGTGGATTTTCAGTTTGCCTGTCATGCTTGAGATTATTGTTGTCTTTCACAAACACAATTCTTAGTGGAAACTGTATATAAATACCATCTCTACACTCCAGAATAATGGAATCTTTGCTTAGACTTTAATTTAATCTCGGGGCTGAAGAGGTGGCTCAGTAAGTAAAGCACTTGCTGTGGAAGCATGAGGATCTGAGATCAAATCTTTAGACCCCATGTAAATTGCAGGCATGGTGATGCATGCCTATAATCCAAGTGCTGGGGATATGGAGGATGAATGATCCCCGGGGCTCCACTGGCTAGTTTAGCTGAATCAGTGAACAAACCCTGTCTCAAAAAAAAATGGTGACCTAGGATTGAGGCAGATGCCTACCACTGATCTCCACACACACATGCATGCATTACACACACACACACACACACACACACACACACACACACACTCACACTCATATGCACACCACACATACATGCAAAAAATCAATTTAAAAGTGACCAATTTATACCTCTTTAAGGGTTAGCCAAGAGAAAAATTAAAACATTTGTAGCTTCAAGAAGAGGATCGTGAATCTTAGCATATGGAGCACTCTCACAAAGAGAAGCCTTGGACATTAAACAGCAGCAAGAACCCTTCTGGGCAAGCCATGAATGCTGGCAGGTGCCCAGTGTCCCTCCCTGACCTGTGGCAGTTAACGAAGCAGCCCACAGCTTTGGGTCTGGGCAGAATAACATAGGGATTTTGATTCTTAAATTAGTCCTTGTCTTTAAGTCTTGTCTTCTAAATGAGCTCTGACTGTGCTTTCAATTGGCTGGTCCCAGGATGGAATCCAATTGTTCTTGCACTTGCTGTGAGGTCACAGTGCATAGTATTCCTCTGTGGCCCTCTGCCTGCTTGAGCATCCATTCAGGAGAGAAGGGGTGTCAGTGGAGACTTCTGTTCCCAGGCAATCGAGTGTAATAAAGGTTCGATACATGACCTTGAAACAAGGTGGTCAGGAGCACACCTCAGTAAGAGGACACAGAGGTTACTGGGCAGGAAATGGGCTCTGAGGCAGCTAACAGGTGGATAGGAAATCGAACCTCCCAGAGCTTAGATATGTTTTGTTCTGAGCTATGTTAGAAAAATGTAGTCACTATCCACGGGACCAGAGTTCTCTCTGACCTGCCTGCCTCCTTTCAATACTCAGGACTTTCACACCTGCAGAAGGGAAAGCCTACAATTTTCAATGAGTATCTTGAGACTCCAAAACTAATAGAGTTGGTTCTAAGAGGGCTTTCTGTCTCCAACAGAGAGGGTGCCAAGAGAAGGAAGTCCGGGTGTGGATCCTTCCTAAAAACAAGAAGGCCCTAGTGATGGAGGCAGTTTTGCCAGAACTAAACATTGTTTTATCCTCTAGGTAAACACTGTATTTTAGTGGGACTTCAGTTTGGGATCCTGTGATCACTAGAGATTAGGGCTTTCTTGTGTTTATCATTCATTTACTTTTTTATGCACTGTCCTTCAAGTTAGCACTGTGGTGGCTCCAACAAATGTCTCTCCCATGGTCTTGTGCATTTTGAATACTTAGGGCACAGCTAGGGGTAATTTGGGAGGTGGAGCCTTTCTGGAGGCAGTGTGTTGCTGCTGGGGGAGGGTTTAGGGTGTTATAGCCCAGCTTCCCCTTGCCAAGCTCATCTCACTCTTGCTACCACCTTCCAGTGGATGTGACAAGATGCAATGCCCAGTCTCTGCTCTACCACGCTGTGATAAAACTTGCCCTTGAGACTTTAAGCTGAAATAAACCATTTCCTCCCAAAAGTGCTTCTGGTTAGTTTTGTTCCAGCAAGGAGTTGGTGATTGCAACCAGTACTATACGACTTTTACAATGAATTGCTAATTCATATAACTAGGCTAAATTGAAAATAGCTAATTTAGGCTCTGCAACAGCTTACAAATCTCACATTATTTTTGTCTTGAAACTGGTTGGATTTACTAACTGGATATTTGGGTCCAGAAGTAGCAGGAAGGACAGTGATTATCTTGATAGCTTATAACCATTCTTGAAATCTAAAAGCTCTTTTATCTTTTTTTCAGGAAAGTCATGATTTTGTCAGTCTTTCAGATTTTTTTAAGATATATAGTTCCTATTCACTTACAAAGGATAAATCTAGTCATCATCTGAGACCCTGTCTCCTCATTGCTGATACTGCATACCTGTGTTGCCTGTAAGTTCTTTCAAAAAATAAGCTCTCAGAACAATATCTTTATTTTTATTTTATTAATTTTCACTCTCACTTTTTAATTCTTTCATTTTTGTCTCTTTGGTATTGCAATTTATCTGCCTCCTAAAATGAGATGGATATCTCACATATTTTGAAATGCTTTTTGAAAAAATAGAGAATTTTAATATATATTTACAAGTATTGACTAATTTATTGTTATAAACATAATATACTGAAAGTAATTTGAGAACTGGAAAACTGCAGCTGAAAAGTTTCCTTTATTATCTCTATGAACTACATAGTTTTGCTTACCTCTTTAATATGAATTATGAAAAGTGTTTTTTAAGAAATATTTTTCCACTGGTCATGATGGTACATACCTACGACTTCAGTACTTGGAAGTGGAGCCAGGAGGATCAGACATTCAAGGTCATTCCCAGCTATATAGTGAGTTTGAGACCAGCCTGCACTATATGAGACTGTCTCAAAAAAAGAAAAGAAAAGAAATATATAAATAGAGCACATAAATGTAAATGAAACGTACTTTTCTGCCTTCCTTTGTTTTAATCATATTTTAATTATTGATTTCTTGTTCTATTATATTATAGGTTCAGAATTCCTATGATGGGGGATTTATTGACATTTTTCTTTTGCCCAAATATGTAGGAATCAATCTTTGTGTGACTATTTAAATGGAACTAATTGTTAGTAAATGTCATTATTTCCAACTCAAAAGAAAGAAACATGAATAGGACATAATTTTAGAAACATGTTTTCAGAGCTGTATTTAGAAAATGAAGCCCTGAGATGTGAACGAGACTGTTACTAATCATTAAATTATGGAGGTCAGTGAATCTCAATTACCACCCCTCATTGCTTGGGCTGACTGGATTGTCCCACATCCACACAAGGGAGTTCCAGTACCTCAGTGTAGCTGTGCTGGAGTTGGATAAAAAGAGGCATTTAGGAGGAGTCCTGCTGGAATATTCACAGGTACCCCATTCGAAGAGGAAGAGACACAGAACTTGCACCCGCCCCAGATTAAAGGGTTGCAAAGCATGATGACAAGGGGACCCTCAGCAACACAAGCAGCAGACCTTCGAGAAACAAACCCTGAAGACACTCCCCTAGCTTGGATCTTCCACTTCCAGAACCATGAGAGAATCAGTCTCTGCCTTGGTTAGATGCCCAGGCTATGATATCTTCTTATGTCTGTCCTCCTTTCTGACTCACAGGCACCAGTGCAAGTGAGGTCAAGGGCATCTGCTAGTCGTCAGACACGCTTGCCTTGTTCTTAAGCTAAAAAAACCACTTTTTAGTAACCAAAGAGGAAAAAAGAGAAGACCTCCCAGGTAGATCATTTAACTCACTTATATAACTTGGCTATCCCCCAAATATATATTAACTCATTGCTTTACTTTGCTCATTCTTTTCTTTCTGTCTAGAGTGTTCCATACTCATCACTGAACACACTGCAGTCAGTGGTCTTTCCTACTCAGCACTTGACTTATCATACAGACCTGAAAGACTCAGTCTTCTGCTAGCCAGCTGCCTGCCACGCCTTATTGAGATGGAGGCTGGAGCCCATCATAAGCTCTGAAGCCATTTTACTTAGCAGGATCAAGGTTACTGTGATTGTTAAGTTTTGATGTCAACTTGACCTTTCAAGTAATCTTGGGTGGGTATCTGAGGATATTTACAGGAAGGCAGCCTCTCAGTAGGGGGCAGGATGTAAGGAAGCTCAAAGAAGCTAGAAGTAAACATCCTTTCCTGTATGGGCAGTGCAGGAAGGAAATTCCAGAGACTCAGGAAGCCATTAAGTCTGGGATACGGTTGCAAGACCCCACCCTAAGCCTATATAAAGGAGAAGAAATTCTCTTTGGCCCCCCTGTCTGTTTCCTGTTCTCTGTATGTGGTGTAGGTGATGGGTTTCTCTCTCTATTCAGACTTGTGAAAGAGGAACAGCTTCTTTCACTTTTATGGGACTTCCCCTGGATCTGTAGCTTGAATAAATCATTTCCTCCCATAAATTGTGCCTGGTTTGGAGATTCATTCCAGCGTGTGGCTGACTGCGTCAGTTACCTACTATGAGGAATACAACCCAAGGAGAGGGCATTTCTTCAGAGACATCTGTGCCTGTGCTTCCACAAACACCATTGGTTTCTACAGGTCAATCTTCTATTGGAGAAGAATTTCTTAGGTATGAAATATTTAAAGATGTGACCAAGGCAGCAAGAATTTTGAAAGATTAAAATGAAATTCACTGGATGCAGGAATCCTTGGGGCCTTTGTTGGCTTTCACTTTCCTTTCACAGAGAGCCATATTGTAATTATGCAATACATTTTTGAATATAAATCGAGGGAGCGTATATGAAGTAGCTTTCTTCTGAGGAGACAGAAAGAGAATGAGATTGAAAATGGGTGAATAGAGGAAAAAGCATCAGTTGATTCTTCCCCATTTAAAACAACTTGTAGAAAGCTGGCAAGATAGATAAGTCAGTCAAACACTCGCTTTGCAAGATCTGAATTCAACCCCTAGGACCAGTGTAAAAATACAGACATGGTGGTATGTGTCTGTCATCCCAGTACTGGGGAGGAAGAGACAGGCAGAACCCTGGGGCTCATAGGTAAACTAGTCTAGTCTACTCAGTGAGCTCCACAATGGTGAGAGACCCTGTTTCATCCACCTGAGGAAGGATACCTGAGGTTGTCCTCAAGCCTCTGTATAAACATGCCATACACATGAACATACATGCACACATAAAAACAAATGTGCTACTTGTTCTTTCTTAATGTTCATTAAAGATAATGAAGTTAAACAAAAAGGAAGAAAACAATCACCTATAATCATAAATTAACATTATTCATGTGCATATTTCCCTGAGCTTTTCATAACAGAATATTCTGTTTGAATTTGTGTTTTAGGTTGGCCTTCCCTGAAAGAAGACAGTCCTTGAGAGAGGATTCAAGGAGTCATAGTATAAGAGTAGGAAAGTTAGACACGAGGAGGGGCAAACAGAGATGAAAAGGACTGGATAAATGACCATTTGTAGGTAACAAGATAATTCCACCCAGTCCCAAACACGAATCTCCATGAAGCCTCAAGTTCTCACCAAAATGACAGGTGACCATGGGCATAAGTGAGTTCCGTCATTATTGAACAAGTACTTTTCAAGGGGCAGCATTCTTCAGCACTGTGGCCTCTTCAAGCACCTAAGAAAAGTTAGGCGAAGAAGGGTGCGTGGCTGTCAGACTTATAGCAAGCAACTGTTATTGTCAGGGTGAGGATATGCGGGACAGGCACCATGCATCCATCTCAGTGAGATTATCCATTGGTGACAATACCTGGAAATGTTCACATGATGTTATGGGGTCTGTGATGGTATTGCTACTTGTGTTGGCTGCACACTAGTTTACTGAATGACTACATAAACATGACCGCTGACATTCAGAGTTTCAGCTTTTCACTAGAATGGGCAAATCGTGGTAGGCATCCTTCTCTAGAAAAGCGTGTGGGTGTGACTATACCATTATGTTTTTTTAAATCAATATTTTTATTGTCCAAAATTAGATACACTGCATTAGTAAATATTACATTGGTATCCCCGATTCCCTCCTTCCTGTCCCCAATCCACTGTATCCTCCTCGGTGAGCATACTGGATCATTCCATGGGGTAGGAAACACAAGAGGCAGCCAGGTCCCTCCCCCTGCCCCCGCCTTGTGTGTTGTTGCTGAGGGGGGCAGTGTCTCTGGACGTTCTCCCCCACCATGGCTCTTACACCATGACTTTTAATTTGCATTGCAAAGCTGCTCTCCTGAGTGCACTGATGACCAGCGCTGAGCAAAGCGATGCTATGCAGACAGGGGCCATGTCAATGCGCTAGAAAGGAGGGATCTGCTGGAGCCTGAAGATCTCATGGCTTGCTTAGGCTGAGTTCTCTCTTTCTTCTCTGGGATTTTTCCCACTTGCAGCAGGAGTGGCTTTCCTAGTTCTGGTCACCATTGTATTTTGGAGGTGCTTAATGTCTGGTTTCACAGGCATGGTGAAAATAATAGCAGAAATCTATATTTTGAGTAAATAAAATTCTGAATTATCTTGTTACATAATCTGTAGTGTTTCTGCCTTATCCACATATGCTGAAATGCACTGATAGGAGTACTTTTCTCAGAGATCATTCTGAAGTCCCATATTTTTATTCAGAAATTCATAAGTGCAAGAACTGGGTGGAAAGAAAATATTCCAACAAAAAAATTAAACCTTGAGATTTTATTAAACCATGAAATTAACATAAACATATTTAAAATGTTTTAATAGAATGCAGTGTCTTGTCTAAATAATCCACCTGAAATAGTTTCCCATGTTAACTTTAATTAAATGATTTTTGTTTTCTTCTGGAATGTTGTGTCCAGACATTGTGAGTTGGAGTACTATTAAAATCGTCAACATATCTAGAAAAGATTAAATCTGAAAGCTTAAAGCTCTCAAAAATAGTTCATAGGAAGAGTAGATGGTGAAAGGACTAGGGATGTTGAGTTAGAGAAGAAAACACTCCTGGAAGATTTTTCAGTTATCTCTAGGTAGATGAAGGGCCATCGTTAGTGAATGAATGTGAAGATTTCAGGTCTTTCTAGGAAAGCAACTCTGCATACTGATGGGGAAGGATGGAGAGAAACACCCTGTGTGGCAATGATCTTCCCGTGACTGGAAGTACCTCAGTGGAGGTTAGCAGTCATTCAACTCATACACCATTATTCTGCACTGTGGCTGGAATGGAGGAGCAAGGGCTTCTGTGGTTTCTTCAAGTCTAAGTTATCTGCTTGAGAATAGACAAGCCAGCCTTCTTTAAGTTTATGAAAAATTTAGGGCATCAACCCATAAAAGTAAGTGTGTGTCGCATGTCCATGTGACTAGCCCATGAGCATACATGAAGAGCCTAGAGGAGGACACCCACGTGTCCCTCTTGATAGCTCTCCCACCTTATTTCCGTGAGGCAGGGTTTCTCCCTGGCCCTAGAGTTCACTATTTTTCAGTTATACTGGCTGAATAACAAGCCCCAGTGATCTTCCTGTCTCCACCTCTCTCAGTATTGGGGTTATAGGCATGTGAGGCCATGCCTGGCTTTTTTATGTGGGTACTGGGAATTGAACTCAGCTCGTCATGCTAATGCAGCAGATACTGTTATTCACTGGGTCATCTCCCCAGCTTACTAAGGCTTTACATTAACTTGCGTACTTTATTTATTGTAGTACTGAGCATTGAACCCAGGACTTCTTCACATGTGGTAAGCAAGTAGTCCATCACTGAGCTACACCCCTAGCCCACAAATTATTTTTAAAGTTATTTTCCCTCTATGATATCAAAACGTTGGACAACTATATATGCTCGTGAACAAAGGTGCATTCTTATTAGAAGTCAGAATCCACAAAGAAACATGGTTTATTGTCTACAATTATGTAAACTGTCAATAAAAAGAAGTGTTATGCACAAAAAAACCAATGATATCCAGGAAAAGATAATCTTTATTGACATACCTCACACAATTGAAATTTTATTCAAGTGGAGAAAATGTGTCTGAGTTCTTTATCAAACTAGACCGAGAGAGAGAGAGAGAGAGAGAGAGAGAGAGAGAGAGAGAGAGAGAGAGAGAGAGAGAGATTTGACAGAAGAACCCTGCTGTGGTAGAAGCTTTACCCTCAAACCACACTACTGCTGACAAATCCCAAGGCCATTACTGGATCAGCCCCACAATGAGCTGTTGGTCAGGGAGGCCCATGAGAGTCCCCAAACAATGCAGGTTACTGCCTAAACACTTGGATACCCACTAGAAATAGAGAGTAAGACCCTATTGCTGAAGGCACCACAGGCTGCTGTCGCAGGACATTGAGAAATCAAGCTGGAACTGAGATGAAAGCCTGCCAGCTAGCTGTCACAGTGCTAGATAGTGCAATGTGAGTTACTGAGGAATAATGGTCACCAAAAGCAATAAGCAGTGGACCCTGCAAGCTAGAAAACCAACCAGCCAGCAAAATGTACACACTGATGCCATAGTGGCACACAGGCTATGAGGATATTCAACTGTTCTCTGATTGAATAGGAGGTCTGCTAAGTTGGAGTACTATTAAAATAGTCAACATATCGACTGGAAGGTCATACATCCTAGAGGGAAGCTTCCACTGTTCTTTGGCTAAATGGAGAGGTTACAGCTTCAAAAACGTTCTACATGTATATCTATGTCCCCTTTCATCAATGTTGCTCTCCCTCTTGGTTAGAGGACCTGCTTTTTACAGATGGCAACAAATACCTGGGATACCCAAGTCCCATCAAGATGATAAGAGAAAGCTGAGTGCCTAGACAGGAGAAGTCATCTCTAGCACCCGGGGTCATATCACACCTGCCAGGGTCCAGGAAATATTACAGATGTGGCAGATTAAATATGAGTGCTGCTGTCTCTGATAACCTGAGAAGCTCCTCCAGAGATATGGTGGTAGACATTGAGGAGACTCAAAACTTGTCAGAGCAGAAATTATAAGGCTGCCAAGAGCTCAATACTAAAGGAGTCTTCTAACACACCCTCCAAGGCTCAGGGAACATTTTGGAAGAGGGGATGGAAAAAATGTAAAATCCACAGGGTTGGAATGCATGCTATGGTGCAATCATGACCCCAAAGTAATTACTGATACCCACACTGAGGAGGACCCACAGTGGAATGGGGGATGGGAGAGAGGGGACATAATCAAATGGGAATATGACCAATACAAAGTACGTTCATATATTAGAATTCTCAATAAAATTATATAAAAATGAGATGTTTTATATTAGATGACAAAAAGACAATACACATCTACATCAGTATTTCTAATCTTATTTTTATATGTTTCTATATATATGTAGTAAAAAAGACTAAAGAGGAATAAGTCAATATTTTATCTTAATGTTCACTGTTGAGCTATTGGATAAGTTTTTCTATTTCTGCAATTTTAACAGTTTCTAATAAACTCAGAGTCAAAGCTAGCAAACAAATTCGACCTGTCACAGCTAGGATGAGGGGAATAGGGTCCACACACCAATTTCTATAGAAATAGAAATAGAGGACAAAACCAAGGGGGCATGCATAGCCCACAACCTTTACAGAGAACCTTGGTCACCAAGCCGGGAGTGGAGCAGGAAGGATTAAGCAATGGAAAGATAGCACAGACAGATGTCAGATCCAAGAATCTGGCCAGGGAGATAAAGGCATGGCTGGGCGACAGCCGGGAACTGTTCCCTGGGTATCCATTCAGATGAAGGCTTCTGAAAATGTCGCTGGAAGTTCATCACATGAAAATTTTTTTAAAAAATTAATGTGTGTACATCTGTACATTTGCTTTATAGACTATTTCTCTACAAGACTCCTTTAGTATATTACCTTCCTGTTTCTGTTTTGACATTAAATAGACTTTCTTTTATGAAATAATAATTGTAAATAAGCTTCTTTTGTTTAATGTTCTCACTGGTGATAGCAAATACCAAAACCACCTGGGCCAACTTCTTAATTCATTTTCCTTTACAATTTCATATCTGAAATTTAACTATCTGGAAATAATTGTCCCAGAACATCCAATTATATTAACATTTTGCTTTTTCAAGATAAGCTTAGACGAAAAAGTCTCGAAAGCATTACCTCATAGACAGGGTTACATACTATGTCCAAGGCCGGCCTATACTAAATAGTGAGCCATGTCTGGAAAAAAAAGAATTTATAATCAAGTACAATATTAATAAGTGTACAAATTATTTAATATCATATAACTGTATTAATTTTTAAACATTCAAAATTTTGTATCAGCATCATAACATTATAAGCTACATAGTATCTTTTTGTTTTATCTTGTTTTCTTTTGCTTACTATCTGGTTTGGTGAATACTCTGTAATTAGATGTAATGTTCTGAGTTTGTTCCTTTACAAAATGTAAACAAAAAACAGCCTTTAAATAATAACAAATAGTTAAGCATATTTCAAGTATTAAGTATCATTATCCATAGATATTTTTTGTCAATACAAGTATTCTTAACATTGCAATTATAAATAAAATAAGGTATGCAATATAAAGTTATTGCCTGAATCCTATGACCATGTTTGTGTTCTGCCAGGTACTCAATATAACCTAACGATTCATTCTTTGAAATATTAAAATTAAACCACGAGTAGTAAGTAGTTCTATGTAAATTTACACTATAAAATTGAAGAGGCAGTACGTTAGTGATTAAGCCACAATGACAATTTTTAGGTCGTTTCTAAATCTCATTACGAGAAAAAAAATGTGAGAGAAGATGGTACACAATGGTCACTGGTTTCATTGAAAATGATCTCATTCATGTCACAATACTGAAAGAAAACTAGGCATGATTTAATAATACTCCTAAGCAAATGATTCAAAATGCTTATCAATATATAGGGTTCTACATTATCTCCATTTTCACAGTTTAACTACTTTGTAAAATAAAGTGCCCATTGTAAAGATGCTAGAATGATATAAGGTCTGCCTTCATGTCTTACCACCAATATTACAAATATGCATATTGACAATGAAGAGATCAAGCATGACATGTGATAATCTTATACAGTATAAATTACCGTTTTTATAGCAAAAGTCATATCAGTAGCACCAAAATAATGTGTTGTTTTCTTACACTCACATTTTCCAAATTAGGAAAGCAGCATGTTAAGTATAAATCTTAATGTATGAACTGCCTTTGGGAATAAAATAAATTCTAGGTGGCTGAGTTGAATTACAATAACTATGCATTCATTGTTTTAAGTCGTATACAGGAAACCTGAACTCTTGCTCACCATGGTTCTCTCAGAAGTGTCACTGAAGAAAGGCTGGTTTATCACATCACACTTATATTAAATCATTTCATTTTCAGATAATTTTCTTCTTAATTCTCTGCCAAAATTTGAAGGTAAAAAAGAATGGAATTTTTTCTCTGCATAATTTCCCTGCAGAAGGCTGGCATTGCCAGCAACATTAGGCTATTAATAGATGCCCTAGGACTCTCAGAATTATACCAGTTTTAGACAGCAGCGATCTAGGGTTAACACACAGGTCACTTAGGGTCAGGTCACTCAGAGCTACCACAATATTTGACTTAATAGCTATACCTTGTAATTGAATTTTTAAAAATGTCCTTCCTATGATTTCTGAAAATTCCAGGGAGTTTATTTTCCCAAATCTGACTCTTAACTTTCTGTTTCCAATATTAGCTTATTTTGGGATAGATTTCCCATCTCATGTATTTAAAAAAAGCTATAACAAAGATTTAGGATTTAAAATATTAATGCTACAAAACATAAACAAACTGACCCATAATACTCAATGCTATTTCTGGTCAAATCCCTTGTCACTACTGATTCTCCTTGCCTACTTATTTTCCCAATAATCTAATCATAGAAACAGGGACATCAGCTCCTGTCTACTGCCATGATGGCTCTGTCCACATCAGCTTCCCTTCTTTGCATTAGTGCTGAATTCCTGTCTTGTTTGCCTTCAAGGAAGTAAACCTCACTTTTTAAAGTAAGCTAACTCAGGTTCCTCTGAACAACACTGCTTTTCTCTGTGCCTAAAAAAGCCAATGTGGAGGAGTCATTCCTGAGGATTCTAAGAAGATTGTCGTAGTTTCAATGGATGTCTTACCATTAGAGTCAGGAGTTTCATTAAAGCTTGTCTCCAGCAGCCTGGCTGAAGGAAGTGTCAACCTTGGGTAGATCCTAGGGTACAGTCCTAAAGTGTTACTGGAAGTGTGGGTCTGGAATTCCAGCCTACTGTATGCAGAGAGCAGTCTAAGTTTGCCTGAGTTACCTGCTCTTTGGCTGCCAAAGTGTGCTTACTTTTGGAGGTGCTAGTGGTGTTCTCTCTCTGCGAGATCTGTGAAGCATCAAATGAATCTCTTCTTCCTCCCAGTTCTCCTATAAACTGCCTGGTTTGGAGGCTCTTCCCAGCAGCGTGAACTATGACAGAAATTTTCATTTTAAGGCCCCCACCTTCTAAAATTCAAAAAACTTAGAATGCTAATGTCTTACAGCTACTTTGGTTCAGCTATTGCCTGCTGGGGTTGGGGAGATGGCTTCATGGGTAGAGTGCTTGCTATGCAAGCCTGAGGACCAGAGTCTGGGTACCATAGTAATGGCATGCTTTTGTAACAGGGCTGGGAAAGTCTAGCTGAACCTGTGAGCTCTAGGTTGAGTGAGATCCAATCTTAAAAAATAAAGTAGCATTGCTCCGACATTTAGTAAGAAAAGCTTTTTAAAAATTTCTTTCTTTCGTCGTCTTCTTTTTTTTTTTTCAGATAGCAGTGACTACTGGAGCTGGAGATACCTCAAGCTAGTCAAAGTGCTGAGAATAAGTGGCTGTTGAGTGCTCAGGGCTATATGACACATGTGTACCAGGCCCTCCAAAGCAGGGGAACAGTCCTGTGGACATGAAGTGGCTGCTTCATTCTCCACCCCAGAGCTGTCGCTGCCTGCATCAGACCTACACAGTACTGAGCCCATCGATATCTTGACATGGATGATGGAGGAGCCAAAAATAGACATGAAGATAGAAGAGTAATTAGAAAGAAGGGTTCAGTGAAAGGGGGACAGGGTGAGGAGACAACAGAAGGTAATGGGAAAGGATTATGATCAAAAATACATTATAGATTTAAAATTAATGAAAGATTTTTTAAAGTATACAAATTATTTCTGCAATAAGAATATCTGCCAATTTCCATCAGAAACCTTGTACTACACGAGACAATGGGGGTCTTGACAGAACCTAAAGTGAACTGATGAGTGTCATTCAATCTAGAATTGTAATTCACATTCTATCCTTCTTCCCTGTCCTTTGTCTCTTCTTCCTTTTCATTCCTTCATTCCCTTCCCTCCTCCCTCTCTTTCTTCTCTTCTCCCTCTCTCCTCTCTGTTCCTCTTCCTTTCTCCCTCCCACCTCTCCCTGCTCAGTATCTCCATGTATCTTGCTCAGAGTGAATGTTCTTAGGTGATGATAAAAAATACTTATCATCAACTCTGGCATTCATCAGACCACATAAACATCCTAAAGGACAGTAACTTCCTCGGAGTCTAGTTTGGGTCTTGAGTCTACCCTGAATCATTTATTAAGAACAAAAAAATGTAGAAAACCATCAGCTTATCCTCACTCAGAAACACAGAGGAATTAAATCGAAGTAACAGTAGAAAATGCTACTGGACTTTTTCTATTTCTACTTCCTTTATTGAGATGCTTCCTGTTTGTTGGCCAAAGAAAGGAACAGCTCCTATATTTATCAATGTCAAAGGAATGCACTTCAATGTGAATTTCTATTTATGGAAATGAGTCTATAGCTTTATGTTCTCACTCATGTTCACCATGTTAGAAGGGACATCAGAATGGAACAGGATATTAACACAGAGACAACACCTTAACACACAACTCTCCACTGTTACTCTGGCTTAAAACATAAAGATATTCCCCTAAATGGTCCAGAAATTTTTCCCATCCAGCACCCAACAAAGGCCACAGGTATGAAGCTGTGCTCTGAGTAAAACCAGATGTCATAGTTTTGCCATGGCAACAAGAACCCTGAAGGGAAAAATGCAAATTTCATCCTGAAAGTTAATCAGTTGCAGTGACAATCTTTCCCCTATCTGTGGTAAATAGTGCAAATCCAGATAAGGCCCTTAACAATCTCCCAACCCATTTTCAGTAGGTAAATCTGCCAGTCATGTTAAGAAAACACTTTTTTTCTCAGACAAAATCTCACTTTTGTGTTTCTAGGCTGCTTTATGAGTAACATCCACTTATCACATGCACTATCATTTTAAAATTGTGTAATGTAGGTAATCATTTACACACTGGTTATTAACTAATACATCTTAGTTTTGACTGGACTCCTTTAGTGTTCTTGTTTCCTATTGTGTTTAATAAAGATTATGTCCTGAGAAAGAGGTTGACAAATAAGAGTGCATAGTAATAGGACATAGGATCTCTTTTAACATGGAAAAATATGTATTTTTTTAGCCTCTCCTTTGGCTGTCAAGAGCCAAATCAGAAGAAATGCAGACTCTGGGGTCAAATCAACTAGTATGTTCATTCTGGCTACAGTGATGGAAAGGCTGAAGTCAAGTCTCTTTTGCACAAAAATAGCCATCAATAATACCTGGGTTTTCCAAGATTCTTGTCAGCATTATAGGTAATGTCAATGGACTGCTTAGCATAAAAGCAATAACTCAAAGAAAATCATCACTGTGTAAGAGATCCCACGTATTGTTTTCACAACACTGGGGGTCCTGACTTCCACTCACTTGCTCCTGATGGGTATGGAAATGTGCTTATTTCCCAGGAAAGTACTGAGGGCCATGTTCACTTGGGGATGTCCAGGCTCTGTCTCAGATGTCTGTTGTGTCCAGCCTGGTAACTATGTACTCATATTCTGTCTGATGGTCTTTGTCTCTCCACTCCAGCCTGGAGACTCACATCTGTACTTTCTCAAGTCCTTTATTCATGGCCAGAATAAGACTCTTGGTGATAGTTAAAATGTCCTACAGGCATCTAAGACTTGAGGAGGTTAAGTTAACCTTTTGCTGCTCTATTACATTGTCCTGACCTCAGGTCTATCTGAATGCCTCCTCCAAGGATGCTCACATGAGGCTGGCCTCATCTACACATCTTTCTCCTCTTCTCTTCATGTTCTCCCCATCATCACTCCAATTTCTCTAGAACCACATCTCAGCATCATGGTTTCCTAGAGAATATTGATACTACTTCACACGAAGCTCATTATCTTCCATTGATAGAGTAGAAATGCCAATAAGAGGGTTGGGGAGATGGCTGAGCAGTTAAAAGTGCTTGTTTGCAGTGCTTGTTAGTCTGGGTTCAATTCCTAGTACCCACATGACACAAAGTGATGCATTCATCTAAAGTTCATTTGTAGTGGCAGGAAACCCCAGTGGTGCGCTTGCGCTCTCTCTCTCTCTCTCTCTCTCTCTCTCTCTCTCTCTCTCTCTGTAAATAAAATATTTTTTAAAAATAATGAAATACCAATAAGAAATAATTCTCAGAAGTTTGGAATAAGAGAAATATTCCTTAGGCATACAGCTGCAACCCCCATGCTATTTCCTCATAAACTACTGACCATGGACTCCCCCAATGAGCATACTTTCATTGTAGGAGACACTTCTTTATGACAAATAATAAATATCAACAATTGATGATTTTATGTTGTTGAAAGAAGATGGGAACTTAGCACAGACACGTAACGAAGAGTGGAGAAGCTGCAAAGCTTATTTCATTGCAAATAACAAGTTACTGAAAATGTCTACAGTTTTTAGAAACCTAGAGATAGAAGTAACAATTTAGGAAAGTGTAAAAAAACAAATATACTTGCAAGCAATAATAGTAGGCTGAAAGGATATTTTAATATTCAGTCAATTTAATTCTTCAGTTAGAGATACTAATTAATATTACACACTAATTTACATAAACAAAGAAATGTAATTAGCAAACTTCAGATAACAAAAATAGAACTAACTCTACTCTAGTTAGTGGCAGGGCCGTGTTCTGAGAAGTTAATCCCCAAATGATTTCATCATTGTGCAAATTATCAGAATGTACTTATACAAAGATGGCATGATGTCACTAGCTATATATGCCTACAGGAGCATGCACACACACACACACACACACACACACACACACACACACACACACACAGAGTTTCTGGTGACCACAGTCTTGTTATGCAGCATGTGGTCACAGATACATAGTGGATACTTATTTTCCAAGGTAACTGATAAAAATGGAGAGAGGAGAAACAAAGAAAATCAGAATAGAAATTATATTATAATGGACTAGAGAGATGGCTCAATAGTTAAAGGGTCTTGCTTGCAAAGCCTAATGACCCAGGTTTGATTCCAGTACCCACCTAAAGCTGGATGCACAAAGTGGCACATGAGTCTGGAGTTTGTTTACAACATCAGGAGGCCCTGGAACACCCATACACACATTCTCTCTCTCTCTCTCTCTCTCTCTCTCTCTCTCTCTCTCTCTTAAATAAATTAATGAAATTATCTTATAAAGATTATATGGGCCAGGGACATGGCTCAATTGGCAAAGTGCTTCCCAAAAATAAAACAGCACAGCACAGAGCTCAGAATATGACCACACACATACACTCATGTGACATATAGTGCCCCAAATATATCAAAATCAAAATCTTATCCCTACCTCACACCATAAGCAAAACACAAAACCTAGTTTTAGTTGTGCAGAACATATAAACACAAAACAGGACCTATGGCTCTTGGCAGAGACTGCTAGTGTTCCCTCCCAAGGTCTCCTGCTGCAGCCTGTTGTTACTTCAGGCTGTCAGCCACCTCCAGGTAAAGCAACAGCTGAAACCCCTTTAAGCTTGACCAGAGAAACACTTGGGACTTCAATTGCCATGAAAAACAAGACTCAGGTTAACTTGAAGTGGCAGCGGGAGCTGCTCTGCAGACAAAGAGGTTTATACACTTAGAAACCAATGAAAACACCTTGTGAACCACAAGGCCTCCCAATAAGGCAATCAGCTCCCGAGTCAGGCTGCCAATCACTGAAACACGCAGGGACACAGCTGAGGAGGGGGAAGAGGATCCCCCTGTACCCCAGGCTCAACAGAGAACCCACCTCACCCATTTCCTCTTCCTGTGTTCCAGGGACAAGTGATGTGTTATAAACTAGACCCTGTGATATGCTTGGGCTTTTAGAGTCTGCACCTAGCATGCCCCAAGCCCTGTGTCAATCTCTAGCACCTAAAGAAGAAAAAAATAAGAAAAAAACAACAACAAAACCTCTGACTAGGTTTCTACATATTCAGATAATAGATTTTCCTCAGCATTTATTCCCCCTCTTGATCCATGTCAAGTGTCTATAAAGTAACTTATGTACTTATGTATGTTACATTATATTTTCCAAACAGACAACGATACTGTATAAGAAGGTCAATGGCAATAAATGTTAAGATTAAATTGTCGTTTATTTGCTAAACTCTGGCAATGTCAGGGTGACGGTCAAAAGCGCTAGGGCAAACGTGGGGAAAGGTTGAGCATCCCTGAGTGTCTCTCAAAGGCTAGGGGGGAAAAAGACACCTGAGTCTCCCTCAAAAGGCTTGGGGGGGGAAAGACACTATAAATAGGAAAGATGATCAAATCTGTGGTCAGAAAAGAGTAAAATCCATGTCTTGCAGTCCCTGGGCTGCAGAGCTTTATTACAAAGTCACATTCATACAGCTTTTCTCTTCATTTAGAAGAGGAGGCAGATACGACCTTTGTGCACAGGGCTTGTTTCCTGGTCGATATGGTCTTCCTGCAGCCCTGCCTGCTTGCCTTGAATCATAGGTCAAGGTGCTTATTCTCCACCAGAATCCAAGAGCCCTCATTTGGTGACAAAATGACATCACCTTATGGCAAGGGACTCTCCTTTCTTGCACCTGATGAAGCTATTATTTTGAGACTTTTCAATTCGGACTACACATGATTCTGTTTATCATGCTAGGCTACAAAAGCCCAGAGGTCTAGGCTGTACTATTTTCCCCATGTTTGTGTTCTGTACTTAACACCACATAAAAACGTTCAGCCAACGTGCCTGAAAGAGAAAAAGCAATCATTGATAAGAGGGTCTTTTAACAGGAAGTAGATACAGGTAAACTATCTCGTGGAATACTACCACAGCTTCTAAGTGTCTGAAGGCTAGAAAACGGCAAGTCTATGACTTGAACTTGGGTCTACCTAACCTTGCAGCAGCCACATTCTCATCTCTCAGGCTGTATCATCTCGTAATGAGGTCCGTGTTCTTTATGGGAAAAGGAGAAGGTTGCGAGGTAATGGGCTTCCAGAACCAGCAGGGGCTGGAAGCAGCAGACTGGCTGGAGTCGTTTTTAGCAATGCCATCTGACACGGAAGACAGAAATGCTGAGCACCTGCTGTTTTCTATTCCACAACAATAAGTTGTGTAAAAATAAGAAAGCTGTTGAAACCCTTAATATATACTTACACGATGGAATATTATTTTATCATTAAAAGTTGTGTTTTATAAAAATACAAGAAGATGCATCATGGGCTAGAAAGGACAGATTAGAAAATATATGAGCTTAATTTTGTTAAAGCATTTGTTAATAATACCCTTTAACAAAGGGTACACACAGAAATGGAGCTGAGAAGGATTCACCCAATATGCCAATGCTAACATTATCATTACTATACTCATAGAGGTTTTCTTTCTAGTTTAATTTTTTTTGTATTTTCTAAAATCACCATGTTTTATTTTAAATTCTTATCAATATAATTTGGAGTCAATACACAGAGAAAATCAAGAAGCTAAACCAAAATATTAGTGGTGACTTTCTCTGGATATTAAAATAAGGAATTTGTTTATCATTCTGTACTTGAAAAAAATCAATGAATCAAAAAAGCTTATAAAATTGAAATAAACTTCCCTTAAATATGCTTTGACAACCTGTTTTCTTCCATTATTCCATAAATAATACTGTTATTCAAAATGAACTATGTGCTTAGTAATTATTTATGACACATATCTGAAATTGTCACATTAAATTTAGAGTTCCAGGGGCTGGAGAAGTTGCTTAGTAAAATACTTGACTTGCAAGCATGAGAACCAGAGCTAAATCCCCAGAGCCCACATGAAATCACCAGGTGTGGTGGAACATGCTGTAATCCTAGCACTGAGGAGACAGAGTCAGGAAGAAACAGACAGATCCACAGGACTAACTGGCTAGCACATCTAGCTGACCTGGTAAGCTATAGATTTGGTGAGAGACCCTGTCTCAAAAAAGGAGACCCATACACAGGGGCGCCTGGATACATTAAAAAAAAAAAATAAAGCTCCAGTCATTTATCAACAACATAGAAGTCATGCATCTACCAAAAATATGAACCCAAAATAAAATGAAATGTTTGCTTCCATGACACTGCTAGCCACTGCAGAGTCTGAATTATTTTCACAGGCAGTCTTTGCCTTTTGGCTGCCCTGGGTGCTGGCTTCATTCCCAGCTTACATCTTGGCTCCTGCCATGAGTCAACCAACTGCTGAAAGCAAAGAAAGTTAGAAGCTTGGAAACTGGAAAAAAAAAAAGAGCTCACAGAATGAGGGTGGGCATCACCTGGCTGATGGGCTACATTCCATGGAAGGATACCCTGCAAACTGATTCCAGGAGGACCACAGACATCCTGGGGAGGCTTTGGGGGGTCAGGCATGGGATGTTCAGACCTGATCCCATCTATGTCATTGCTGAAATTCCTTTTGTTTGATGATGTCTCAGGAATGTCTCATCTTTGAGCTCCCTCAGTAATGCTTTCTACTATATTTTTTGTTTTGTTTTGTTTTTAAGTTGGTGTACAGAAATTCATGTTTCATTCTAGTATTTTAAAATACAATTTGTTTTTGTTGAATTCCATTCCCACTGTCCCCAATGCCCCTCCCCCATTATCCTTTGATAATAATGCCAACCCTCATGGTTGCCTCCTCTAGGGTCTGAAAGCAAGACCAGAATCAAGCATGTGGGATTCTGGATCTCAGATGCTCAGAGCAGGTCTGCAGGGCAGGGCAAGGAGCATTAACCTGCAGGCACCTCTGTTAGCATTCTAATTCCTTGCAACAGACTAGGGCACGGTCCAAGAAAGGGTCAACAGTCAAAGTCTAAAAGAAGTACTGATGATCATGACCATCTTTTATAGATGACAAAATTGATGTTAACCTCCGGACACTGATAAACTAGTAATAGGTTTTCTCCAGATCTGTTGGAATTCAAAGCCAGTTTACAAGTATTCTGCTCTAGTTTCCTGTTGGAATCTGAGTAGCATGTCCACTTTGCTGTCTAAGAAGGAGTTCACAAGGACTGTCTATTGCTCACAGCTGACTCAGTTATGAACCATCGATATGCGAGTTGCTTCCTCAAGGACTGTGCTATCTCATTAGAAGGTTGGTACTGAAATTGTACTCAACTCAGGTGATCATCAGGTAGACACCTGAGATTAGCTTCAGAATGAACTCATTAATCTCCATCCATCTAGATGCAGTCTCTGGCACATAAATCTTTTTGCAGAAATCATTAGGAAGAGTGAGGCTTCTGAGGCACCCAGATGCACCTCTATGCATGTTGCCAAGTTTTCATTCTTTCTAGAGGCTTCTCTCTAGCTACTAAAGAATAAGTAGATTCAAATGGATAGTATATGGAACCTACCAGCTTATCCCTTCAGAAGGGAGATAGAAAGGAGGTGGAGAAAGATGAACGTGAACAGTGAAAACCAAAGAGATCTTGGAGAATAACAGAAACAGGGTTCAAAGCTCTAATCAACTACAGGCCTTCCAGGACCTCTTGCTTAGAAAAGGAGACAGCACATTTCAGAGTGCCCCAGTCTATTTCTTGAAGTGCCCCAGTATTAGTTTACAACTGAGAAGGTTAGACTGACTGAGCTTCACCCTACCCTACATCACACTCCCTCCCAAAAGTGGTTCATTCCAAGAGTTAGAGAAAGACAAACTCCTCTTTACACTTTGTGGTATAAATAATAAGTAGGATCCCAAGGACGTAGGTTGTATCTGAGTGGTAGAATGCTTGTCTATGCATAGGGCTCTGGGTTTGCTCACCAAAACAAAAAACATCAAACCCCAAAAATAGCAAGAAAGGAAACTTCCTCCCACAGGGTACCAGAGTTTTATCTCTTTTGTCATTTGTAGAAGTGAAGCCATGAGAGAAACATGTGAACTCTACGGCATTGATTTGGGGACCGTTTCTGACACCCCGGAGGCATATTCACTTGGATTAACTTCTAAATTCCATCAGAATAAAGCTATGGAATCGGATATATTTCTGTTAAGAAAAATGTTACATTAGTAAGATATGACCACAAAAAAGCATATTCATATTTCAGTGTTGCTATTTCTAATTATTATTATTAAAAATCAATTTATCACCATGAGTTCGAGGCCAAGCTGAGACTACAAAGTGAATTCCAGGTCTTGAGAATCTACTACTGACAAAAAAAAATTAATTTGGGTTAAGAAGATGGCTCAGCAGTTAAAGGTGTTGATTAAAAACCTGCTGGTCCAGATACAAGACCCCAGCACCCACATAAAGCCAGATGCACAGAATGCCACATGAGCCTAGAGTTCGTTTGCAGTAGCAAGAGGTCCTGGAGTGACCATATTTTCTCTCTCTGTCTCTCTCTCTTAAACACATACACACACAATACTAATACAGAAGAAAGTCCTTGTAAAAATGACGAAAAAATGATGGGTTTTGTTGACAGAATCTAGAAATAGTAAACTATTCAAAGCAGGTGAGGAGAATTCATCTGTACAATTGTTCCAAGTGCTCTATGCTCGAGCGTGCTCTTTGCTCCAGCATGGTCTATGCTCAAGTGTGCTCTATGGTCAACTGTGCTCTATGCTCAAGCGTGCTCTAGTGAATTCCAGGTTAGCCTGGGCTAGAGTTCGACCCTATCTGGAAAAAAAAAAAAGAGCAAGTTGTGAGAGGGGTGGGGTAAGGGCCGAAAGAAGACCAGGGGAATGGGCAGAGCATGCTGCACCACGGAGAGCAAATCAATCTCCAGGTCCAGATGGTTCTCCTGCTTCCAGAGAATAGCAGCTGCAAATCCCAGCATGACCTTTGCTCATGTCTAATCTCATGGCCACCCCCAGCTAGCCAAGTGCTTCCCTTGTAACTTACCTCATAGGGCTCTCTGTCCTTGCACACCCTGGCTCCTCCCTCCATTCTTCCCCTGGTTTACTCCACTGTCCCACAAACATACTTCACACATGTCCTCCCTCAAAAATGTTGTGCTTGCCTTACCTTCCACCTGAAATATTCTTCCCCTAAACAGCCGCCTAGCTCTGTCCCTCAATTATTTGAATTCCTATACAAGCCCCTCTCATTCTAGAAATCTTTCTCAGGCATTCTATCCAATACAGCATATGGATTCACCTAATTCACTCCTCATCTTCATCCTGTCTGATTCTTCTTCACTGTATAGGTTACTGATACCATAACGTGTGTTCACTTGTAGTCTTATTTTATTTTTATCTTTTCAGTTGTAGTCTTAATTCCACTGTGATCTTAAACACCAGGAAGATGGGGGTTTTATAATTTAGATTGTCACTGACCCCCATGATGCCTCTGCAGAATGCACAATGAAGTGGAATGCAGGGGTGGCAGTGGAGTATCACATAGTGGTAACTTTATAGCTGAATAGGTCAAATCATTGTCGGACAGAACACAGAATGAGCGTGGACACAGAGGCTCCAGGGGGTGTGTTTGTTTATTTGTTTGTTTGGTTTGATTTTGGCAGTACTGGAGCTTGAACCCAGAGCTTTGTTCATGTTAGATAAGCTTCCCACCACTGAGCTGTATCTCCAGACCTCTTTCTACCTTTTGTTTTTAGACAGATTCTAAAAATATGTCAATCTGAGCTAACCAGGTTGGCCTTGAACTCATTCTATAGCTCAGGCAGGCCTTCAACTTGCAATCTGCCTGCCACAGGCTCCTGAGCAGCTGGGATAAGAGTCTTGCACCATATGGCCAATCAAAGACACTGGATTTTCCAGGAACACAGCTCAAATCTCAAATCTGGCCCAGTTTGTGGCACATAGTAAATGCTCATTAAATATTCCATAATGATGTGATGGTAAGTGTCAAACAATATGGGGAGATTCTGTTTCTTTCCCATAGAGGAGCCAGAAGCAGGGACTCACCCAGATGACAGAGTTGACTTCTTAAATTCCTCTTCACTCAAACAGAATCTGGGCAACTTCTGATATTTCTTCTCCATAGAATGTTAGAGCTAACCTTCTTGCTCAGGGGTCTTTGAGAAACGGTATTTCCCATGACACATGTTAGTGACGGCTGAAGGGAGAAAACAGAATAGTTTCCCATGGAGACCCCCACTAAAGCCACATATCTATCACTGAGGCACCCATAAGGACTCCTTTACGATGTCCTTAGAACAGGCATTATGGGAAGAGATGTTTAATTTCCCTTGGGACAAGTATCCCTGTTTAGCTAAATTGAGTTCTCTCACATATCGAGGGCTCTCCCTGGTGGCTCGTCTCAGTCTTTTGAGATGTGAGCAAAAAGGACTTTAGAGCTAGTATATTGTCTCCATTGTTTTAATTGAAGAGATTTTGTAAAAATTTAATCATAAAATGAACATTATTGAAATTAATTTTGAAAGAAAGAAAATCAGGACACATAAAATTAACAGTATAGCCAATGTTATGGAAATGTGAGGGAAAGCATCACAAATCAAAGTGGGATGGTCAGGTAATGACGGCCACCATGAAATGTAGTCAGAGGGTTAATGTGATACTCATTGCATCCATAATTATCAATAATACAGTATAATTATCAATAACATCATCCCTATTTTTCAAAGTAAGGAACTGAGGCACAGACAAATAAAATACTATTTCCAAATACATATGGTTAGTCAATGGGACCCTAAGTCTATGCTCCACACTGTTCCCATACTGCAAGACACAATATGCTAACCGATTCTTTCTTCTGACCCATTCTTATACAATAAGTATGCTATATTTTTACTATGAATAAACAATTCAAGATACTCTATGCTTCTTGTTTTTTGTTTGTGTGTGGGTATATGGTATGTAGGTGTGCTATGTGAGTGTATAACATATGCACACGTGTGTGCAGATGCCTGTATCCCATGTACATACATGTGGAGGTCAGAGGAAAACCTCTGTGCCGACCTCTATCTTTTGCTGAGTTTCCTTGAGACACTGTCTTTCACTGAACCTGGAGCCACCATTTTCAGTCCAACTGGCTGACCAGAGAGCTCCACTGATTCTCCTGTCTCCACCCCCACCTAGTACTGGGGTCACAGGCATGTGACATGGGTGCTGGAGATCAAGTCAGATCCTCATGTTTGTGCAGCACTTATACACTGAGACCTCTCCCAACCCTCCTGTCTGCTATATGGAAAGATGACATAAATTGAAGGACTAGTATACCAAATTCAAGGTGATATGCAAACATAAACTCACAACCTATTTCATAGACTTCTGCCTTGCAGGAATAAAATGCCATGACCTATTTCTTTTAGACACTAGACAAATGCATGTGCCCTCATGAGTGACCCCACCTTGGAGAGGCAACCTGCTGTGACTGCAGCTGTAATCCCAATCATTTCCAAGGAAGTAAGAAAAGAAGAGGGAGTCATGGAGGTACTAAACTTATAAAAACATGCTGAAGTTATTTTATATTTTAACAATCATTATTTAATAGCATTTCAGACACTAAATATTTGTCTGGGGAAAATATACTGTTAAAATCAGGTATCTTTAAATTTTAGAATAAACTCTTAAGTGGGATAGAATGAACAGTGTCATTATGTCCAATGAAATAGTCACTATTAGATTTTTTAAGAAGAATTCTAAAGAAAAAAAAAGGGTCAGGGAGATGGCTCAGTTGATAAAGTGCCTGCCACTCAATCCTGAGTCTGAATCCCCTGGCCCCATATAAAAACCAGAAGCTGTAGCGCACACACATTGGGCATACACAATCAATAAATAAATTCTAAAGAGAAATAAGTGAACTGAAATAAGTATCTCATGGACACTCTGAGAAGCCATGAATTTAGGTCTCACCTTACAAATAACCCAGTTAGATCCCAATGTAAGGGAGGCCATGATCTGGAGGGAGCTTTGGTGAGACAGCCAAGCTGATGTGCAGGAGTGAGCTTGTGTATGTGTCCATGCTTTGTGGGATCTTAAGAAGTCAAGGGAGAGGCTAGGGAGATGCTTAGAATTTAAAATGTTGCCTACTTCCCCCAGGTCAACATTATATCATAAATAAAAATACACATGTCAAAACAGAAGTTTTAAAATTATAAATATTTATTTTGAGTTAAAAAGGTTCATCTTACTATCTTTTGATGAATGCTCACTGTACATTGCAAAGCCCCCACACTTACTTCATTTCACCTCAGTAAAACCCTCCTGTTTGTCTTCCGGGGAAGATGGCTGACTAGCAGACACGCCGTACACCTCAGGAATTAAGGGCCAGGGTTTTCAGCAGGGATCCAGGTCGTGGACACAAGCTGCGGCCACACGCTGAATTCCAGACACCTCCGAGCACAGGAACTGCACGACTAGAAGCCACCAGCGTGGACCAGCGCTTGCAGGAGGCAGTGAGTCGTCCAGGCAGGCTGTGCCAGAACAGCTTCAGCCGGCTGGCCACCTGAGGCTTTCATTCGGCTTTCCTTGTGTTTCGGACCCCACCCTCCCTCCCTCTGTCTATCCTGCCCCTCCCGGGCACTTGCGTGTCTTTCTTTTTCAACTTTTTGTTGTGTTTTCTTTTTATTTTATTTCTTATATTAATATTCTTTCTCCATTGGCCATCTGTACATAGCCCCTTCCCCGCCCTCCGGCCTCCAGAGCGTCTGCCCCACCCCTCCCCCCTAGCTACTCTGCTTTCTTGTTTATTTTGGTTTTTAATCCTTTTTTTTTCTTCTCTTTCTCT
>PVHP010009746.1:0-49577 GCA_004024765.1 Zapus hudsonius | reverse complement strand
TGCTGGAAGGCACTGCACAGGCTGCCAGGGGAAACTGATCAACGACAGCTGGAGTAAACAGAGACCACACAAAACACAATCTATGGCCATGAATAGGCTGACCACACCTCCTACTGGGAGGGAACAGCAAACCAAGAAAGGAGCACTTGTGTAATGGAGGAGCCTGGGCCTGGGGGAGACAATCAACAGCTTTCAAATTCGGCCAATTTTCCACTTAGTGAGGGGGACCCCTTGTCTGGAACTAGGGATTATGGGCGATAAGCACCGGATCATGTACTCTTGGGCTACCAAGACAAGATGCACTTTGGGAGCGATTGACAGGGAGGCTACTAAAAATAGAATCTAAGTAATCCAGAATTGTGTATATTTGTTAACCTACACTGATCTCAAACTCCGATGGAGATTGTGTTTGTATTTTTCAGGATGCAGCGAGAGAGCTGGTGCCCATCTAACCCTACCAACTGACGGTAGGCTGATACCTGAGATTCTGGCGAGAGAGGAGCCACCACAGTCATATCATGGAGGATCCATATAGAACCCCGCAGAGAATGACGGGATGAACAAGGGACCCACAGCCACAGCTCTTCAATCAACACAGGATAAGCCAGTGAGACAGAAACCAACGATTTTCGACACAAAGACCCCTAAACTCACAACATTAAAGCACCCTTAATACTCATCCACCACGACTCAGGGAACTATGCGGAAGAGGGGGCGGAAAGACTGTGAGAGCCGTGGTGGAGGAGACTATCCAGAGGCATGGCATCCCTCAGTAACAACATACTAGGGCCAGGAGAACCTGGCTGAATACTAGGCTATCCATGGTCCCTGTCACAAGGACTGATCCAGATGACCCATGGAGGAGGATATCCAGCTGATTGGGGAAGGGGGAGGGGGGCATCGGGGAATTGGGGATAACAACTCATTGTTTGCCCACTAAATAATGTAACTCATTATGGACATTAAAAAAAAAAAAAACACTGTTCTGGCTTATGGAGGTAGGGTCAATATAATTATGGGGTTTATATAAGATATGGAAGTTGAGAAAGTAATGTCCTAATGGAAACAGACTGGAGGGATACACTTTGGTGATGGAGGAAGGGGTTACAAAACAGAGTTCAGTCAGCCAGGAGGAGCTGTTAAAGGCAGGGGATCAAAGCCTCTCCTCAGAGCTTCCAAAGAGACATGGTGGGGGCGAATATCCAGAGACATTGCCCACCTCAGTAACAACATGCAAAGGAGGGTAGAACCGGGTTGACTCTTAAGCTATTCACAACCCCCTACCCCATGGACTGATCCAGACTGCCCACGGAGGAGGATATCCAACTGACCCGGGACAGGGAAGAGGGAAATAGGGGAATGGGCGACATCAACACGTTATTCCCTTATTAAGTGTATCTAAGTATGGATAATAAAAAAAAAGAAAAAAAAGGGATTGTCTTTTGACATTTTGATTTTAACCTGTTGTTAAGGCTTGAATATGAAACCCCGGACCCCCACCCATAGGCTCATGTGTTTAAACAGTTGGTGGTACTTTATGTGAGTTTATAGAGCTGTGGTCTAGCTAGCAGAAGTGGGTCATGGGTTTGGGGGAAGGCTTGAAGGGTGGTATCTACTTGTGATTCTGGCCTGAGCTCTCTGCTTGCAGATCCATCAGGATGTGAGATCTGCCACCTCACTCTCCTGCACCAACGCATTCACCTCAGCCCAAATCAGCCTGTCCTTCCTTCCCTTGCTTTGGTCAAACACAGGGTCAGAGAAATCAGGAAAGATAACCTAATGCACTTATCAAAACTCTTCTTGGACATCTCACCTCTAGAGCTGCAGGAGGAAAAAAAAGAGGCACTATTTTAATTCATTAAACGTACGACAATTTGCTATAGTTTCAATGAAAAAATATCATGCTGAAAAAACCTTTGTGCTTTTCTAACTCTAATCTGGAAAATTTCAAAGATAGTTTAGGTGCAAGGGATATCAAGGAATATTTTCCTTTCCTCTGATAAACTGATTTTGAGAAGATAAAAATCCAAACTGATTTCCAATGAAAATTTGAAAATTTACAGGGAAAACAATTGCAGATCCCGGAATAGACCTATAGTTTTATTTGGACTACTGTGATGGTTAAGTTTATTGTTAATTTGAGTTGTTAAGTAATCCACAGAAATCTGGGGAGGGTCTCTGAGTTTGCCTACAGGAAGGGTTGACAAAGGGAGGAGGTCCCTCCTGCAGAGTGGGTGGGCCTTCGGGAAGGGGACTGGATATAGGAAGCTTTAGGAGAAGGGAACCACTCCTCCCTCCTTCTGCTGGCTGCAAGTGCTTCTTGTGATTTGCACTCGCATCCTGCTCTCCTACCCTTCCTCATCACTGGAACCCAGTTTCTTCAGTCTTACATCATGGACTGAAGACCAGCAGCTCCCCAGGGAGCCTTCAGGCCTTCAGTGCTAGATTGGGACTGCTGAGGCCTCCAGCCACGTGGACTGAGCAGCTACCAGGTCTGGGCCTGCAGACTGCTATTGCTGGACTATGGTAAGCTATCCCAATAAATTCCCCTTTTACTCCAATCAGTTCTATAAACACTGTTCCTCCAGAGAACCCTGACTAATACAACTACTTATTAACCGAAACAACAGTAGAGTAAATTGAAATTAATGCAGAAAAAATTATCAGGACTTTAATTCTTATGGTGAATTTAAAAAATAATTAAGGACATTACAAAAGCAGCTGAAACAGAGCAAATTAATTTAGTTACATTTGGAATCTCTGTAGATTACATGGAAGACAGACAATAACGCTTGTCATGTGTAGATGGAATACTCTAAGATGATTTTTTATCTTTAAAAAATTATTTATTTATTGGAGAGAGAAGGAGAGAGGGAGAGAGAATGGGTGCACCAGGGCCTCCAGCCACTGCAAAAGAACTCCAGATGTGTGTACCACTTTGTGCATCTGGTTTTACATGGGTACTAGGGAATCGAACCCAGGCCATCAGACTTGCAAGCAAGCTACTTAATCACTGAACCACATCTTCAGCTCTAAGCTCACTTTTTAGTGGAAAGAAGACAAAATTGTGGATTGATGCTAATATAATACTTGACCATAAAGGATTGAGAGAATTCTTTCTTTCTCTAAATGTATGAGTTTCCTCATAAAAACCGAATCAACCTCACCACACTTAACATACCAATGCTTATTTTTAGGCAACAAAACCAAGTCATTCTCTGCATTCCTTCCGAGTTTTATTTTTTCATTTCAGTTTTTTGCCTTCACTATCTTCAATCCCATTCTGAAACAAGATACTTAATCTTAGTACCAAATTGAGCTTTTTTTTCTTCACTCATTATCTTTCCTACATAGTGGTATTTCTCTGCCACTGTCCTTGGTAGTCACCTTAATCACTCAAATTAGATCAAACTTTGAACTGAAACACGACACAGAAAACAAGGTGGGGTGAGCCTAGAGCTGTCAAATCTGAGCATCTTGGAAAGTCTGCAGAGAACACCTACTAAGACACCCTACGGTTTCATGTATCATGGATTGCTCTCTTAAAATGGTAAAAATGAATGCTTTCACTAGTATGTAAGTCTCAAGTTTGTCTCCAAGCATATTTATCAATGTTCACTGGCAATGCTGGTAGAAGGAGGGTTGGTGCTAATATCCTCTAGCGAGTAGAGACCAGAGATGCTGCTAAGTGTTCTATGATATACAGGACCACTCTCCTCCGCTGGAAGAAAAAATGGTTTACCTGTTGGAAAATGCTATTGGCATCCTTGTTGAGAAACTGAGCTTCATGTGACATCAAACTATGACCATACTGAAACACAGGACACCAAAATACAGTGGTGGGTAGGTTGCCAGCCAGCAAGAGAACCTTTCAGAGAGGGCAAGGTGGCTCAGAGCTCAGAGCTCAGGCTCAGGCTCAGGCCCAGATGCAGGTAGGTTGTCAGCTAGAGAACCAGAAAGTGCTCGATTTATGTGTATGTATGCATATGTTTGTATATGGCTGTGACAGGGTCTATTGCTGCTGCAAGCAAATGCCTATCTGGTTTTATGTGGGCAGCTGGGAAATTGAACCCAACCTGTAAGCTTTGCAAAGAAGTGTTTTTCACAGCTGAGCTACCTCCCTAGCACCAAACTTATTCTTTCTATCAGGAGCCCACTTTTTCCTGAAGTAATAGCATCCATCCATCCTTGTGGGCTGAGCCCCCCTGACCTAATCACCACTAGAAGGCATCACCTCTTAATATGGATGCAGTGGTCCCTAAATGTCACATGAGTTCTAGAGGGGACATACAAACTATAGCAGTGTGGAAATAACCTCAAAATGTCCCCATATGATTCCCACGTACATAGAAGGTGAGTGCACATAAAAGATTTATCCAGTGATTTGATGGTTGATGAGATTGCAGCTTCATAAAGCACTGAGGTACTGAGAATCCCAGGGCAGTAAAGAAAGGATGCTGGAATGAGCTTGCTAGGTTAGATACCAAACTGGCTTATGTCAATGCAATAAAAGTATAACCTTTGGTTTTACTTTTTTCTTTTGCAGAAAATTCCTTTGAGTTCTATCAGACAAAAATCTCCAAGATTTTTGTAACTTTCTGGAGCTTGGGACTTAATCAGTAGTACATAGCATAACAAACTAAGCTTTATCCCCTTGGAACATTAAATATGTTGTGCAGTGTATAAGAGCATGATTCAATATGACATTGAATTGAACAATTCTTCCTTTTGCCTTCCTTCCACATTTTTGTTAATTTTATCACCATAAGCTACTCTGGTAGGTTGTCCCAGGGAACTCGCAGTGATATTTAGATTCCTATGTTCAGGAGGTGTGGAGGTCTCTTTCATACCTTCAACCAGGGTTATTTCATATTATGGCCTATGGCAGTAAAGTCAATGTACAACAATCTCTGGTGAGAACAATCACATTCTAGTGGGGGGAGAGAGACGATAAGATGTGTTTCTGTAATATTAGGTGGGGATAAAGGCAGTAGGAAAACATATTATGTGTGATGGTTAGGTTTTGTTGTCAACTTGTTCTTTTTAATTATCTTTGATAGGTCTCTGATGTTTATCACAGGAAGGCAGCCCTCTCAACAGGGGACAAGATGTAAGAAAGCTCAGGGAACCTGGAAATTAACATCCCTTCCTGGGAGGGCAGTGCAGAAAGGAAATTCCAGAGACTCCGGAAGCCAACATGTCTGGGATACGATTGAAAGATCCTGCCCTGAGGCTATATATAGGGGACAGTATTTCTCTCCCTTTGACCCCTGATTGTTTGTGTGTGTGTGTGTGTGTGTGTGTGTGTGTGTGTGTGTGTGTGTGTGTGGTGCTGGTGATGGTTTTCTCTCTCTGCTTGGACCTGTGAAAAAGGCCAGTCACCTTTGCTGTTATGGAACTTTCACTGAATCTATAGCTTCAATAAATCCTTTCCTCCCATAACTGTGCCTGGCTTGGAGGTTCATCTGAAGTGGCATGTGGCTGACTATGGCAATTTGTTAAAGAACCAATTAGGAAAGGGAGTACTGAGGTGTTGTCATTTTTAAGAAAGGTGACCTAGAAATGACTCATGGAAGTGGCATCTTAGTGAAAATCCCTGGAGGGAGGAGGGAGAACAATAGAATGAGGCACAGGCAGGAAGGAGTCAGAATTGTCCTCCATGTTTGTTCTAAGAGCTGGGGATTTCACAGAGAAGGGAGTGGAGGAAATCTCCTCGTAGTAGATGTGGGCTCCCACATGAGTCAGAACTTTAGACAATTGCCATTGTTGTCCATGGTTCTAAAGAAGTCTGGTCAGCTTTGGGCATTACTGTAGCTTGTAGGAGATTTGGGGCTCACACTCATAATGTGTGATTTCTAATATATTATGTTAACTTAAAATGAAGAAAAAAAATTAATCAAATAATTGGGTTCTTTTGGGGGCACTCAAGGGGTGTCATGGCATGTTTGCTCTCGCACTTCTTGCTTAAGCTGCTTTAGAAAAATGTGATTTAAAAATGTACATTATAAAAGCCAGGCGTGGTGGCGCACACCTTTAATCCCAGCTGAGATAGGAGGATCGCTGTGAATTCAAGGCCAGCCTGAGACTACAGAGTGAGTTCCAGGTCAGCCTGGACAAAAGCGAGACCCTACCTCAATAAAATAAAATAAAATAAAATAAAAATGTGCATTATGCTGAGATCAGATCATACCCACTCAAAGTTAGACCATATTGTATAAAACAGTGTTTCTTCAGTTTGTGCCTGTCCCTCAGAGACGTCAATTTATGAGCATCATCTGACTCCATGTAAAATAAGTTTTTGATCAGTCTGTGCCACTTGGGTGGTGTTGGACAGGTGGTGGTGTTTATGTGTACAGCCAGAGACATCCTCCCTTGGCTCTCACGTTCATGATTACCACCCATTTAGTTTCTATGGCCTCCACAGTCCTGTGTTCACATCTGCAGCTTCACTCAGCCCTGAAACCCTGAGACCTGGCTGTCTGTCTGGCAGCTTTCCAAAAGGGTTCCTTAACTAACCCTCACAAAGATTCTCTTCATCTCTACGAGCCTTCTGCCTCTGCTTCCACTGAGGCCCCATTGAACTAATTTAGATTCTGCTGTGGACTTCTTTAACCCTTTCAGAACCATCCTGTAACCTACATATATTCATTCATGTATAGGGATAGGTAAGAATATAGATATATTTACTGTGTGATATGTAATCTATGATGGAGAGTTAAGATTGGAATGAAAGAAATCATATTTGTCTTGGCCAGCTGTCAAGGGAAATGGGGATGATTTGGCAAATAGCAGTCAAGAACACTGATGTTGTTTGTTAATTTATTGTTATTCAAATTTATGAAAACAAAAATGACTATGTTCCTGGCATTGTGTACTTATGCAAGCATGTCTTAGTTTTTACTTGTCTATACGCATGATTGGAAACAAAATGCACCTGCCGTTGATTTTATCCCTTTTAAAAAAAGCCCATCTTTTCCCTTAATTTCATTTCATTTCCACACAAGTACCACTTATAATGCTGTGTGTGCCATGCCGAGAAGAGTGGAGGTACTAATTGCCAGTGCTTCAGTCCAATTTGTGCCTCTGAGAAGAGCCACTGACGGGCAGCAGGTACTCCCTTTGATGGTGGTGAGTCAGCAGAACAGAGCAAGCCTCCACAGACAGGGTACCAGGGCTTGAGAGATGCTGCTCGGAGGAGCTGGGGAAGTTCGGAGGGTATGAGCCAATTAGCTTGATCACATGAAGAGGGTGTCCCGGAAGGGTATATTATCTTAGAATTCTAATGAAACGAAGTCAGCTTAAATCATGCCCTTTCCATCTCCCGTGAATTTTCAGAAGCCCTGGTTTGTAGCTTTTGCAGTGTTATGATGGTTGGTGGTTAGTAATGGGTCTGACTCAGCAGCCTGAGAGGAATTTCAATTTCAATATAAATTCCTGTTTGACCTTAACCTCTTCCTTTATAAAAAAATCAAACAGACTCAAGTTGTTGGTATATACTTGAGAGATTGTAAATTTCTTGGAGGTACCTGGTTGGCATGTGACAGACTAGGTGAGCAACCTGTTTGCAGTTTGAGCAATGCAGGGTGGCAGAAAAGCCACTTCTCAATTCTGCCACTTTGGCACAAGGAGTGCTGAAGGCGACTGAGGAGAAGCAGAGATTTAAAAATCTATTTGCCTAAAAGCAGGGCATAAATTCTTATAGGTGTTCCTCTTCACCTCTCTGTCAGGAAGGCCAGAAATTAGTCACCAGAAACATAGCTTCATGGTCACCAGAGACAACGTCACCTTGATCTTATGCTGAAGTCCTGGTGGGAAAGGAGATAACTTAAGACTTCTGTGCTCCTCTCTTCAGCTGGAGGACTGTTACTACAGGGACTCCAAAACAGTAGACAGCAAATAATTTAAACTTCCCCAGAGCTGGAGAGCTGGCTCATTGGTTAAAGATGCTTGCTTACAAAGCCTGATGGCCCAGGTTCGATTTTCCAGTGCTCACATAAAGCTAGATGCACAGAGTGGTGCATGCATCTGGAGTTTGTTTGCAGTGGTAGGAAGCACCTGTTCTTTCTCTCTTTTTATCTCTTAAATAAATAAGTACATAAATAAATAAAAATAAAGTATTAAAAACTTCCCCAAGATTCTATACTAGAGAAAAGGAAGGCCTTAGAGCCAGAGCACCAGCCAGATGAGGAACTTGTCTTGAAGGAAGAGATTTCCAAACTGTTCTGACAGCTTATTTCTGAATCCAATTAATATATGCATATTTATTGGCTTTTGTGCCATCTTTTCTATAAAATTATATTACTACAACAGAAAAGACAGAGAATCTCGGAGTCTTTTTCTCCCTGATTTGGTCAAGCTGTAAATAAGTCCATTTTCTTTTACCAATTTCTTTTTTCTACTTTCTTTTAAAATACAGACATACCGAGGTATCAAGTTTATGGTCCTAAGTGCCCAGCAACAATAAGGCCAGGGGAATCTAAATATTAAGCCATACTAATTAGTTCTTATCATCCATTAATTTCCTTTATCTATTTATCACCCCTCAATTTGCTGTCCTGGAAATACAAAGTCCATTTTATTTTATTTGTTCCATTGCTTCTCTAAAATGTATGGGTCATTTGTTAAGATTCTATAGAAGTTCAAGTTCCTTTTCATTTCTCCCTAGGGCTTATGACCTCCCCAGCCACAGGATTTGGTCCAGGCTTACATCACTAAGGTATGAATTTCTTCCTGTGTAATAGACCTTACATCCAATCAGAAAGCAGTTCATTTACCCCTAACAGCCATGCCACTATTGTACCAGTGGGCACCTCTTGTTGGCAGGTCAGCTGTGGAGCACAGATGGCCCACAAGAAGGTGAGATGATTAATGTCTTTTTTTTCTCTTCATAGCGTGAAAAGCACCTGATACCAGGCTAGTACTGTGCCTGCTCACCAGCAGGGAGGAAGCCTCCAGCACAGTTCCAGCTTGATTTCTCTGCATCCAGAGTGGATGGCAACTTCTGCAGGAGGGTCTTAGCATCTAGTTTTGGTAGGCAACCAGTTGTGATAATAAAAGCCTATATTGTTTTAGGGACCCAGGTACTGTTCCCCACCTCCCTGCCCCAACCAACATCACTGGGAGGCATCTCAAGTTCAGCACTGGAATTTTCTTGATCATAGTATCTCCCCCGCACTACTACAAATTATACAGCTGAGTTTCCCGCACTGGGGAAATCGCAGGTGTGAGCACATCCGAGGTGCAATGCAAGAGCCTTGTTCTGGGAAAACCACCTTCTTGATGGAATTTTCAGTTAATAACGCATGGCTTCAGGAAGCAGTTTTACCCCCATGACCATCCCATGTAGGGTACTAGAATTCCAGATTCTAATCAAGCCTTGGACATAGCCACTACTGACTGTTCCCATTCATGAAGTGAATACTGATGTCAATGAACTTGTTTGTTCTTTTCTGATTAGTTTCCCTTTTTGTCCTTTGAATTTGTAGGGACCCAGGTGCATAACAGCAATGCTACTAGGTCTAACGCTGTGGACACTGACCTGGATAGTCCCCAGGCACCAGGGAAGGCACTCTGCCATGTGCACCTGCCTTCTCTTAGCAACTTGGTCATTCTTCAGTGACAGGACATTAGAGGTAAATTTACCACAGGAACGTTAAATAGTCTGTCCAAAGATATGTGGTTTTTTGTGAGTCTTAGATTTGGGGATTAAGTTTTTTTAAAAATTATTTCTTATTTCTTTATTTATGAGAGAGAGAGAGAGAGAGAGAGAGAGAGAGAGAGAGAGAGAGAGAGAATGTGTACCCCAGTGCTGCTGTTGCAAATGAACTCCAGATGCATGGACGACTTTGTGCATCTATGTTTACATGGGTGGTGGGGAATCAAACTCAGTCTGTCAGGTTTTGCAAGCAAGTACCTTTAATCACTGAGCTATCACTACAGCCTGAGTCATTATTTCTTTTTTAAATACCCATGCTGGCTCCACAGAATCGTGATAGTTTCATGACAACCAATGCAAGAAAAAAAAAATTGTAAGAAGAAGGAAAAGCCCATTTTAAAAATTCTTGCATTTTGTAATTTTACATTGAAACATCAAATAAGGTCACACATGGAAAGAACCTTTAGCAGAGATTGAAAAAAAATGAGGACTTTTTACTTTTATAGCTGTGTCCCACTTACAATCAGTTGTCATCTAAAAAAAAAGAAGCAATTTCATGAAGTGCTAATTTTAATCAACTTGTGCCTGCTTAAGGCCCTGAGCCCTTCTCTTGTGAATTCCATTATATAACTCTCCCCTTTCCAGCCTCAAGAGCTCCCAAACAACTTTTTTATATACCTGGCTTACAGTTCCATAGACCAGGAAAAATGTTAGGACATTCATTCCCATTCCAAATACCTTCTCTTTTCCTCATTATTAGTCATACAGAAGGGCTTCACTTAATATAGTAATATTTATTCCATCAGATGAAAATCAAAGCAATTACAGGCTCATTCTGCCTGCGAGGAAACGTTCTTTATTCTCGTGATTGTCTACTAATAACCTATGGGTTTCAGCAATTTCTGAGTTGAAGTAAAAAAAGGTCTAATATTTCAGTTTTTTTCATAATTCTGATATGCTATGGTAGTTATTGAGATGGTTTTTGCCACTCAATACAAGTGTTATGGTTGGCTGTGGTGGTTTTGCTGAAGTAGAATGACCTTTACTGCCCTAAAACCACTTTACTAAGACTCAAAAGTGAAGAATTTTTGTCCTCTGTCAGAAATAGCTTTAAAATGCATTTCTGGGTTCCAGTGGTTTAGGTTTTCAGTGGATAGAAGTCATAATATCTGTTTTTCGGAGGCACAATTTTTTTTTTCTCCAAAAGATTGCAGACCCTGGCCCATGTCCTTAGTATCCTTGTGTGGGGCGCACAGACCAGCTCAGCACAGGTGAGTTAGAGACCTGTCCACTGGTGTCCACTGAAGGTTTAGTCAAAGAAATGGTGTTTATGTGGCTCCCTTCCTCCAAACGTTCACACGCTCCTCTGCCTTCTCAGGCTCTAGGGGACGTGGTGAGCTTGCTGGGGAGCTCTGTTCTCCCTCAGTTTCTTTCACACATGTTGGGATATCATTTCATTGGGATACCATTTCAACAGATTAGAAAGAAATTAGATCTCAGAAATATTTATACTTGGAAATCATCTTGCTTCATTCTCTGAGTCATTTAGTAAAGACCTTCTCCAAACTTGACCTTCATCCTGACTCCCGCAAGTGTCTTGAATCCTCACCCTTCCTTCCTCTTATCCTTGAGGTTCCCTCTGTATGTAGTTATGCTCCACTGAGATATCTAACTGCCTTCTGTCTATTTCTGTCTCTCTGTCTCCCTTTGTCACTCTGGTTTTCTCATACATACATTACAGTGACCCCCTTACCCATGGCAGATAATGTTTCAAGACCCCCCAATAGATGCCTAAAACCAGTGGGCAGCAACAAAGGCACAAATGCTTTGATTTATCTATATATACATGCCTATGATTAATGCTTGATTTATCAATCAGGCTCAGTGAGAGAGGAACAATTACTCATGACATGTATAACAGCATACTTTAATAGCAGTCATTTAAAACTTTGGATTTTTTCACTGCTGAGATTTGCCATTTATTTAATATATTTGGATCACAGTTGTCTATAGGGATAGAGGTAGAACCATTATCTACCTGACAAGTAGTGAGTGGCCTCCTCCTGGACAGTTGCCACTTGGGTCTGTCTGACTGTCTGTCAGAGATCTGAGCTTGTAGGGCCTCTGTTCTTTGGTGACTCAGGCCTGTGCTCAGGGCTAGTCATTATCTTCTTGTCTAATTGTGCATCTTCAATCCTTCCTTTAAGTCTGCCTGTTTCTCTGCCTAGCAGGATAATAGATGGGATGTTCCTAAAAGAGTCATGGCTGTTCATTTTCAGAGTAATTAGGTTTGCGTTTCAGACATAACCAAAAAATCGATCTGATAATTGCTAGTTGACAACGTGTATCCCCGCAGGTGGTTTAGTCTAGTTTATCTTTGTTCTCAGAGACTAATCATCTACACACAAGTCTCTTTAGAAGCCTTAAGACATCAACATGACTCTGCACTAAATTTCCAGATAAAATGACACTTGGTCTGTGTTTACCAAGGTCATGAAAACTAAACAGCACAGTTATAACATGGCCCATTGAACCAAGTCACAATAAATTGGTTTCATACTCATCTTTCTATCGGTCCTTAGGAAGATTTATTTAATTCTTACTCTGTCAAATGTATCTTCTTATGTTTATGAGCTTCATTCAAGCTCTTCAGTCACTCGGTGTGACTGGTGGATGTGTGATATGTCTCTTTTATTTTGTCAATAAAAATCTACATTTCTAGAAGTCATGTTAGATGAATTTCACAGTTTGTGAGAAATGTGAACGATAGCTTGGTTATTTGGTTTGGCAACACCAATGGACACAGCTCCTATGAACACACTGGAAGATGAGCGTTTCCATTTTGAAGCAATCACCACAGATATGAGAAGAGAGAGAGAGAGAGAGAGAGAGAGAGAGAGAGAGAGAGAGAGAGAGAGAGAGAGAGAGAGAGAGAGACTTGAGAAGCTGTGACAGGTATGGAATGGCCATATTACAGTTTTATTTAAATAAACTATAAGCTTATGTTTTCTGAACATAAATATTTACAGAGATTAACGTTGAATTAACTTTAAGTTTTAACAAATTGTTTTCTTCCTCTTACTTTTTGAACCAAAACACATGAAAAGGTATATCCATAACTAAAAAATAAGTTGGCTTCGTAGTACATACCTCTCATGATACCCAGTTTTTCTTCTGATAGAACTGTGCGTCTTCCCCAATATTGTATGATTTAAAATGTAAAACATTAGCCTGCTATACACACTGCTTTTCACCTTGAATTTTTGCTTGTAAATATCACTGGTAGATTATCCTACATCAGCTGATGAGCTATTTTCATATTATTTATTTGCTGTGTGTGTGTGTGTGTGTGTAGGTTAGAGGTTAATGTTGGATGGCTTCCTCAATTGTTCTTCTAATTTTTGAGACAGAATCCCTCACTGAGTCTGGAGCTCACTGACTTGGCTAACTAGCTGGCCAGTGAGTCCCAGAAAGCCTCCTGCCTCTGCCTTCCCCAAAGAAGGATCACAGGCAAGCACACACATGCCCAACTTTTCCTGCTCATTCTGGAGATCTGAACTCAGGTCCTCATGCGTACATGCAAGCACCTTGTGGACTGAGTCATCTCTCCAGCCTCCCATTTTATCTTTTTAAAGTCACAAACATTCTGAAATATGACCATACTATAGTTATCTGACCTCTCTCTCTCTCTCTCTCTTTATAATGCACTAGCTTTTGGGCTTTAACCTAACATTCACATTGCCTCTCTGTTCTTGGCCTGAGCAGATCGAGCTCCATGACACAGGTTTTTTTTTTTTTTTTTCATACTGGTCAATGTTCACTCTTTTTAAAAAAAATTTATTTATTTAAGTGAGAGAGAGAGAGAGAGACACACACACAGAGACAGAGAGAGATAGAGACAGAGACAGAGAGAATAGGCACACCAGAGCCTCCAGCCACTGCAAACGAACTCCAGACCCTGTGCATCTGGCTTTATGTGTATACTGGGGAATTGAACTCAGGTCCTTCTGCTTTGCAGGCAAAGGCCTTAACCTCTAAGCCATCTTTGCAGCCTGATGTTCACTCTTTTTGTTAATGTACTTTGACAATGCGTAGAGGATTTGAAACAAATTGAGGTTTGCTAGTTCAGAGAGCCAGAACCACCTTGTCACTGAAGTCTCATCATCTGTCTGTCTAATCCAGGAGGGGCTCAGCCTAAATTGAGGAGCTGTTGGGGTCACAGCCTAGACCCTGGCAGTCCTAGCAAACCATTCATCCTCCTAAAGCCAATTAAATGAGCCAAATTAATAGTGAAAAACTGAAAAAGAGCATTTATTAAATGTGGGGAAAGGAACAAAGAGACCCACTTAGTCCTCAAGTCTGTTTTCCATCTTAAAATGAGGTTTAGGTTTAAATACAGGGGATAGATTCCCTGGCTTGGTGACACACTGGGAGGCAGAGGTAGGAGGATAGCTGAGAGTTCAAGGCCACCCTCGGATTAGGTAGTGAATTCTAGGTCAGCCTGGGCTAAAGCGAGATCTTACCTCAAACACCCCCCAAAAAACATACAGGGGAGAGGTTCCCCTAACTGCAGTCCTGGTCAAGGTGTGGACCTGCCAATTACTCTCCTGCAAGGTGTGCTGACAAGTTGTCAGAGGCGTGTAAATTCTCTTTCTGGAGACAAGCTCCTCCTGTGGCTGGCATCAGGTATCAGCCTTTGCCTTCTCCCAGCATGAGACTCCTGGGGAAATTCCAATTCCTGGGGGTCCATTGTTTCAATGGTCTGGTAGTCAAAGGGAGGGGCACAGGTGTCTCTAGAGTAACCTCATTTCTGCCAGGAAAATCACCTGCCTTTCCTCCAGACAATCTGCCTGGATGGATGATTTAATCCCTACTATTTTTAATAAAATACTTTACCGATTCTGCTGATGAGCTTTGTCTGAGTCCAAAAGTAAACACAAGTGTAAACACCTGCTTTATGAAAATGCACTGACACTCTTGAATTCAGCACAAACACAGTGAGTGTTTGCTTTCTGCCTAGTGACAGACTGGGTGTGCAGGAACAAAGATGAATAGGCCATTAGTTTTGCCCTTGAAGGTTTATAGTAAATTTTCAGAAAAGGATATAAAAAGAGCTATTTTTTTTTCAAAGGTGAAGCCTTGAGTTTGCCTTATTGGATTTTATATTTGTTAAACTTCACATGAGCTAATTGGGATCAAGTTAGAATATCTGACCCTCAGCCACCTAAATGATTCAAATCCTCTGCATCAGACTATCCCAGGAAATCATCTTAAGGAAGTGGGAGCTTCCAAGCATAGTGAGACACGTAACTCATAGGTCATAGAGCAGAAAGTCAAATTAAAATAGTGGAGTCCCATGGTTTGTTGAATCAATGGGGTAAGTGTAGGGTACACATATATAAAAGTAACATGTGAGTCACAGGTGTGATGTTCTTATATCTGTCTGTCTCTTCTTTGCTGCTAGTGAGGAAATGAAGAAAAGAGAAAGGACTTCAGTGTTCTTTGAGGACCTGTGTATGAGGAGCAGAGCTGTGGTCTTTGACCAGAGACACATGACGGCTTGACCTGAGTTCACATGGGCCCAAGTGAGGCCATGCTGGGTGTCATCAATGGGTGGCTGAATTTAGTGACTTAGCTGTCACCTTAGAAGTAGTATGGTTTTCTTTTCCCATCTCTGTGTTTCTAAAACATTTGCTTGCCTCATAATATGTTTAATTATTCTGTGGATCCCTTGTTGGCAAATATTACTGGTTATTTACTGTCTATATTTAATATATTACATGAATTCTACCTTCATTACCTATACTTAATAGATTTTCTAAATTTTGCTGACTTTCAATATCTTTTTCTAACTATGTCTAGCATTTATTATGAGTTCAATCCATCCCACTGTTTTTCTGGTCATTTACAGCAAAATTGAATATTCCCAAGCAACACAAGAAATGCACATTATGAGATTCTGTTTTTGTTGAGCCCCTCAGACTGATATCAAAGCATAGCACTATCAAATTCTTAACAGAAATACAGTGATTTAAATACAAATTATATTTCATTTTAAAGAAATCCAACATTATGAAATAGATGCATTCAGTTGGCAATGTTTTAACCATGGAAGTTTTTTTTAATAGATTCCCATCAATATAACCAAAATGACAAATTAAAAATGATCCAATTTCCAAAAATATTTACTATTCCATCTATGGATACATTTAGTAAGTAATGGAATAAATATTAAAATACCCACTCGATTGAAATATTCTAACAGAAAATGTGGAGCCAGTTTTATTTTCTGTGCTTATTGTTGCAAATATTTAGAAATAATGTCACTCTGGGATTGGAAATTCTAACCTTGTATTCTGTTGTCTCAAGCTTCATTCTCTTGTAAAATAAATAAATAAATAAAAAGTTGTGGTGATCTGAAGGCATATGGGCTTTAGTGTGAACCAGGAGGTTCATTTGTACTGGCGAGACTCTTTCCTCAAAGCTTTCTAAGTCCCCTAAGCTTATTCTTAGGATCCATATGTCTCACCTCCTATCTGACCATCCCTGTAGTCTGTCATTTGAGGGATGCACCTGATACCCACTGGGAACTATGCTGCAGTGAGAGAGGGGGCATAGCATGTCTTTACTTGGGTCCATCTTAATTAGACAGCATGGTACTGCTGTATAGAGGTTGTGACACACATAGTGAGTCCCACAATCATCCTCCAAAAATGTTTGCACCAGGAGCTCTTTATTCGTAAGGTTGACACTGTGGTTGTTAAGATGTGATAAGACAATGAGACTCTGTAAGCGAGATATCCAGAGAGGCAAGAGGTGAACATGGCATCTGCCACACATATTCTCATCTCAGCTACGAGGTGAAGTGCTGGTATGTGCACCATATCAGCCTATACCTGGCTAGCCTCACCACATCCAAGCATTGGATCTTCTGTACTTAGAGTCTCATCTGGTTCCTTGTAGCTGATATGTTTGTATTGTCCTCATAAATTACCTCGTCAAAATGCCTACACCATCTCCTTTTATTTTATTTATTTTTATTAGGCTTTTAAAAGCTACCATAGAAAACAATGAGTTGAATGATGACATTTTCATATATACTTCTTTTAAACAGGTCATCTTCCCAACTCTCCTCTTTGTCCAGTAACCCCTTCTGCTTTTAGATCAAACATGTTCTAATTATCCCATTTCTCCCCACTCTTCAACCCTCACTTAATACCTCTGTTCTCCCTCTCATGATGGCCTGTCTAGTTCTACATCCATTCACATATATACGCATGTATAAGAATTAAAGCCTAAGATCCACATAGGATCGACAACTTGTGGTATTTGTCCCTGTTGAACTATTTGACAAAGGTCAGCCTACCTCCATGATAAAAGGCCTGAAGAAATCAGGACTAGAAGAGTTAGATCTCAACATAATAAAGGCTAGAGATTACCTCTTTCTGAGGAAGACCAGACCTACTCCCAGAGGCTGGTTGGGAAGAGCTGCTATCCTGTTTCTGTCTCTGTCTCTGTCTCTCTCTTTTTCTCATTTCCTTTCCCTCCATGGTCTTTGCACAAGCTCTTCTTACTTCTGTCAACCCAAATGTATCTAAGCTCTTACTACATTCTTATCAAAATGGCATCTACAGGGCTGATTGGTTGCAGGTTGGTTAAGTGTGAGGTAAGGTTGCTATTCCTATTTTTGAGCAATAACCTGTTCTGAATGTTAATACAGCTCCTTTTTGCCTTTGGTCTCTCAATGAATGTTTTTAAAAAGGAGGAATTTCCCCAAATTTTATTTTCTTTGTAGTAGTGGAAGCAAGAATTCCTTTACCTGTGAGTCAGGAACAGAACTGACGTCTTGTCCTCCAGTGGACCTCGGTAGCAACTAGAGTTTACAGGTGATCTTCTAGGCAATTTTTTACTCCTGAGGACAAAACTTACTGTTTTCTTATTTTCTCCTTCTGACACTTTCAAAGTGAAGTAAAGACTTTCCTGTGGTTTAGGGGCAAAGGTAAGCACAGTGGAGAGAGTGACCCAGAACTTTGATTCTTGGCACCACACGACCTTAAAAGAGTAGTGGGAGTCAGCTTTCAAGTGTGTCTTAGAAGGAATTCCAAAGGATGGCCTTTCAGAAGGGCCAGGCATCTTTATCCTGAGTAAGACATTCAAAACAGCCTGCTCGAGTCACTGAACACATGCAGAGAGCTGTCCTGTGTGGTTCTGGTATGTGACATATTACAGGAATGACAATTCCAGAAACGAAACAGTTCATTAAGGCAAACTTGAATGGCCTGGAAAGCAAGTCAGAATTTCAGAACTGCTTTAGTTAAAAAAAAAAAAGTGCTTTGTAATGGATGTTTCTGAAGTCATAGCTTAGTGAGATTGTGTGGATCATCTTAAGGAAGAAGGCTGTGAAGAGGTGACAGTTCCTTTCCTTTCAATGATCTTCCCTCATCTACCTCTGCACTAAGCTAGAGATGAGTTGTGAAATTCGTCATCTAAAAAGGGAATGGAAGGTCCTGAAGTCTTGTTCTTCTAAGTGGTTATTTTGGTTGTTGGATCATTAGTACAGTTATTTTACATCTTACAGCACCATTTAACTAACACCACATCTTGCTCTACATACATACAGAATCTTCTCTTGTAACAAATTTAAAATGAGAAAAGCAAAGAGAATGAGAGAATGTAAACATTATATCCCTGTATCCCTAATTAGGTTTTTAAAACCACAATCCATATTTTGGGGTTTAATGAAATGATTTCTGTAATCTCATGGAAATAGCCAATACAAAATTTACATGTACCGATTGCCGATGCTGTGACGATATATTGCACAGAACCCGAAAACCAGTAATTGCTTCTGAGGAAGAAACTCCTCTAAGGTAACTCCAGGGTAGCACCGCTCAGTGGAAATACCTCATGAGCCTTTAATTTAAAATCTTCTACTGGTTATAGTTCAAAAATAAAATAATGTTTTAATTGTATATTTTATGTAATCCAACATACCTGAAGTATCACCATTTCAACATGCAATAAAAATGTAAAACATTATACAATACCTTGCATTGTTTTGATCTTGCTATGTCTTCAATATTCAGAGTGCATTTTATACTAGCTGCATCTTGGCATGTGATCAACTGTATATGATACCACATGTGCCCAGTAGTTACCCTCCTAAATAGTATGGCTTTAGGAGATAACCTATATAGTAAAATTACATCATAATTGTATACATAACTATATATGCTTTAAAATACTTCATACTTTCAACAATATCTTTTGTGAATATACATATACATACACACATGTATACAGATATATACATACACATATGTGTATATGTATATAGATAGATAAATAGATAGATGACAGACAGATAGATAGATAGATAGATAGATAGATAGATAGATAGACAGACAGCAGACAGATAGATAGATAGATAAATGAAGACCATAAATACTAAGACAACCATGCTATAGTGTGTATTTAAAATGAATCTAGCTTGAAAAATCCATTAAACTATAGGAACAATTTTTATATATGTATTTATGCTCATGTATCAACTGATTACTCATTGTTATCCAGTGATTTTTTTCATGAAGCATTCAGCATTATTAATACCATATGTCTTTTCTTCAGCTTTCTCCTTAAAATATATTGACAGAATGAATTTAAGAACATCCCAATTTCAAAACCAATATTACCATATTTTCATTGTTAGATGGATGTACACTTTTCTTTTTTTTCCATCTACACTTTTCTAACAGGTGTTAGAAAATGATTTAAATTTAAATTTAGACCTAGAACCAAAATTATTTTTTTTTAATTTTGATAAGTGCAGAACTCTTCATAGAATCTCACATATTCTTAAAATTAAACTTCTGCTCAAATCAAAAAACCAGAGTGGCACATATCTTAAGACATCTGTTAAAACTGACCCAGAATATTCTTACATTCAACATAGTCTTGTTTCCTTTAACTATGTTAGATATATTTTCTTTAACAATGACAGGAAGTCACTGTTCTCAAGTGTGAGGTCAGGAAGTAAGTTTTGATTTCACTGTCTGTGAGACCAGAATGTAGGAATCAGTCATTAAAGTTTGGAATGAGTAGAGATAATACCTAGGCATGGAACCCCACTCCACTGGTTTTCCCAACCCAAATCCCTTCTATCTTTTTATGGGAAAAAATAGCCCTGGGGATAACAGATAGCCCAGCACAATTTGAAATGATGAGAAAATTAAAACATTTATAATAGTCTTTTCAAAAATATTTTAATTCATTTACGAGAGAGAAAAATGAGTGTGTGTATGAGCACACCAGGGCTTCTTGCCACTACAAATGAACTCCAGAAACATATCTGGCTTTATGTGGGTACAGTCTTTGCAAATGAGTACCTTTAACCACTGGACAATCTCTCCAGCCTTAAATCAGTCTTTAACAGCAAATAGTGTTTAGATAAGCTGTAAATAAGATGTTAAATATTAATATATAGACGAACATACTGCCATATAGGAACAAAGAAAAGTGGCATTCAAAGACTTAAAAAAAGGAGAAAGTGCAACTTTTTAGTCAACTTGTAGGCTTTACGTTTATTAATTTTCTGTCATCAAATGTATGAGAAAGATACTTTAAAAAGGAAAAGATTCTGGTTTATAGTTTCAGACACTTCAGTCTGTAGTTCTTGGCTGTCTTGACTCTTCCCTTGTGCAGAACACCATGGGGGCAGGAGCAAGTGTTAGAGGCTGCTCACCTGCTGGTGAACAGGAAGCCCAGAAAAGTGGAAATGGAAAGGGACCAAACTACTTCCTCAAACCAGGCTCCAACTTCCATAGTTCTATTACCTCCCAATACAATAGTCTACTTAGAACTTGAAACAGTGTATCAAGCTGTTCATAGGTCAGAATCCTCATGATCTGTCTTTGGAAGTGTTCTCATAGACCCATCTGGAAGCATGCTTTTACAATCCCCTGGGCATTTCTCAACCTACTTAAATTGGTAATCACAATTAACCATCATAGCAGAACATATGATCTCTGTGAACACTAGTCATTTCTGTTATTATAACATGAGAAGCAGCAATAGAAAATGGATAGGTAAATGAAATGTGGCCAAGTTCTATAGCTTTATTTGTAAGCGTAGGTTATTGATCAGAGTTGGCCACGGACCATTCTTTTCCAAACCCTCATGAAAGAGATGGACCTTAACAAAAGTAAATTCAGTGGCTACTCCACTATCTTTTTGAAAATGTACACACACAGTGGAAATGATTTCCTTATGAATCGTGTCCCATTTCTCACAAGAAGGCATGAATTTTTATGCATAGTCTCATAACCCATGGTTAATTTTATTAAGCATGGTATGAGTTTGGCTAGCCTAAGAGAAATCCAAAATAATAGTGATGAGAGCAGAACAGAAGGTAATATCTGTTCCAAGTGACTTCTGTATGAAAGCAATCAGGTGGGCATGACCCCAGGGCGTTACCTCATCTTCATACCCTTCATGGCTCATATCCACCCAGGAACGGGCAGAATCAAGAATGGGGTAGAGTGACAGGCACATCTCTTTTCTTTCGGAGCATACTGCAGCAAGAAAGGCTCAGAAACAGTACACCCATGTCTTTCCTAATGATAAAGATTCATTCTGAGAAATAATGTATTGGGTAATTTCATATGATAAAAGGATCACAGTGTACTTATGCGAACCTAGATGAAATAGCCTGTCTTCCCTATGCCATTTTGTATGATGTCCACTGTTGACAAAAACATTATGCAATAAATATCTCTATTTATTTTAGTTAGCCATGCCCAAATAAGATCAGGGCTTCAAGGACTACAGAAAGGATGGTTGAATATGGGAGGACATATCGTAGTCTCTTCTGAAAGTTGTCGCCATGGTTTGAAAGTAAAATGTCCCCCATAGGCTCATGTGTTTAAACATGTGGTCCCCAGCTGGTGGCACTATTTGGAAAGTTGTGGAACTTTAGAGTCCTACTGGAAGAAAATGGGTCACTAGTGGAAGGCCTAGAGGTTTTATAACCCAGTTCCATATCCTACTCATTCTTTGCTTCTTAATTGCAATGTGACAAGCCTGCTGCATTTTCTATTTCTTTAACTGTGTATATGTGTGTGTGTCTATGCATACATTCCACAGCCTCTTGCTTCTGCAAACAAATGTCAGACATATGCTCTACTTTCTGTGTCTGGCTTTACATGGGCACTGTGGAATTGAAGTCAGGCCAACAAGCTTTATCTGCATGCGCCCTTAACCACTGAGCATCTCCCCAACCCAGGCCTGTTTCTTGTGACTGCCACGAGACTTCTGCACCATGATAGAATGTAATCCTCTGGAATTGTTCATCAAATTAAACCTTTTCGTTCTTAAGTTGCTTCTGTTAGGTAATTGGCCACAGCAAAGAGAAAGTAACCGATACAAATATATTAGTACTAAGAAGTGGATACTAGGCTATCCATGGTCCCCTGTCACAAGGACTGATCCAGACGACCCATGGAGGAGGTTATCCAGCAGAGTGGGGAGGGGATTTGGGGATAACAACTCATTGTTTGCCCACTAAATGTTGTAACTCATTATGGACAATAAAAAAATTTATTAAAAAAAAAGAAGTGGAGTGGTTGCTGTGATAAACCTGACCATGTAGTTCATAAGCCTGGTGTGCAAGAGAAATGAAGAAGAGCTTGGAACATCTGGCTAGTGAAGCCTTCCAAGGCTTTAAGTAGAATTAGAGGAGCTATTCAGTCAAGAGTTTGGAAGACCAGAAGGCTGAGAGAAATGGAGGAAAGACTTGACTCGAGATTTTGGAGGGAAACAAGGACTCTATTGGGAACTGGGCTAGAGGCAGTTCATGTGATATTTTGGTAAAGAAACTGGCTACATTCTGCTCTTGTCCTTATAACTTGGAGAAAAATTGAATTTGAATGTAATGTTTGGTGGAGGTAATTTCAAGACAGCCGAGAATTTTAGCTGTAGCATGGTTTCTGTAGACTACCTATCTACTCCACAATGATGGAGAGAGACAGAGAGACAGAGACAGAGAAGCAGAGCACTGGGTCACATCTCTATACCAACTAGAAGTGGTCAGAGCCTTAGGTTTAGAGCTGGGCTATATTACCCCAAAGCCTGCCTCCAGTGACACACATTCTCCAGCAAGGCTTCACTTCCCAAAGGCCACACAACTTTCCCAAGTTGCCACCAACTGGGGACCAAGTACTCAAGCAAGTGTTTTAACCACTGATCCATCCCCACAGCCACAGGACCACCTATTCAAAATATATGAGGCTATGGGGGACATTTGACATTCAGCTCACCACAGACCTTGATATGGCTTCACAGCCCACAGTTTAAAAAGCTAAGTTCTAATCAGACTCTACCAACCTAGCAGAACAGGCTTTCAGTAGTGTGAGGATCCAGAATGACCAAGCCCATGCAAGACTACTCTGAGACAAAGTAGAAGTTTATTCAGGAAAAGGCATGAGCTGTCCCGGCTGTCTTGTGAAAGTAGAGTACAGCCATCTTGGGTTTGTAAGAATTGGGTTTTATAGGTTCCTTTCTATGGGGGGGGCAGGAGACGGGAAACCTGTTTGTGAAGTTGGGTAGGGGGATTTCTTAATTTTCTTGTTAGCTATTAACTAGAGACTGTGGTCAGGCATTTGAGGTATGTCACCAGGAGGAGGACTAGCTGGCCCTAGGGATGATGTGGGTAGGATGTGGATTAAGAGTTTTGTTAAACAAGTAGTAGTAGGTCAGGAAGTTCTTTGAGAAATGTGGTCAGTTCAGTTTATTCTGCACCCCTTGTCTCTGTCACCATTTTGTTGTCTGTAGTGACTCCATCTTGGGGGCCTGGTCTGACCTAACAAGTAGCAATTGACTTACCTTTCATGTCTTAATTTAAATTTTTTCATTATTTTAAGAATATAGATATTGTGTGTATGCTATTTGTGTAGTGCATGTGTGTGTGTGTGCAGATGCACGTACCTTATGGACATGTGTGTGGAGGTTAGGGAAGGATGTCAGATCTCTTCCTCTATCATTCTTCTGCCTTATTTCCTTGAGACAGAGTCTCTCACTGAACCTGGAGTGCCCGTTTTTTTGGTTACCCTGGCTGACCAGGGAGCCACAGCACTCCTCCTGTCTCTGTTCTCCTCAGTGCTGGGGGTACAGGCACGTCTGGGCTGACTTGGCTCTTTATGTTAGTGCTAGAGATGAAACTCAAGTCCTCATTACTTATGCATCCTGTTTTGTTACTCATGGAGCCATCCGCTCAGCCCAGCATTTTTCTTTTGTCTCTAAGTTTGTGATGAGCATGGTCTCACTTCAGCCCAGGCTGACGTAGAACTCCCTCTGTATCCAAGGCCATCCTTGTACTCACTGTGATCCTTCTACCTCAACCTCTTAAGTGCTGGGATTAAAGGTGTTTGCCATCATGCCCCACTTTTATTTTGGTATCTTTAGCATTGTTCTTATCTACAGATGTCTCCGTGGTGTGATGGTTCATTCTCCAGAGATGCCCTCCCCTTGAGTGGGAGGTGTCTAGCTAGAGCTAAAACCTAGGTGCTAAAACTGATTGGTCAGGTATGAACCTGTCTCCCTGCCCTCCTAGGGCAGGAAATACTCACTGACCAGATAATCTGGTCTCTCCTCTTCCTCACATGGCAGGCCAGTAGAAGGACTTCTGAATCTCTAGGCCTTAGAAAGGTAAGGCCTTCCCCCACCCCAGCCTAATGGCTGGGGTGGGGGAAGGCTCCAGATTTTTTCCACATGAACCATTCCATCTCATGATGTTCCGGAACCCTCTGTTATCTTTTCTTCTGCTTGTTTAGCTAAACAGCATAAATTCTGTTAAACTCCCCACGTTTTTCTCCCCACACTGGTGGCTGGAGAACTCTGTAACTTCCCATGTTCCCTTAATTAATAAAGTCTCCCACTATACCTTAATATCTTGTCTATGATTTTAATTCTTTTATTTATTTATTTATTTATTTGAGAGAGAGAGAAGAGAGAGAGAGAGAGAGAGAGAGAGAGAGAGAGAGAGAGAGAGAGAGAGAGAGAGAGAGAGAGAGAGAGAGAGAATGGGCACATCAGGGCACTGGGGAATTGAACACTCTGGTCCTTCTGCATTGCAGGCAAACGCCTTAACCGCTAAGCCATCTCTTCAGCCCTATGATTTTAATTCTTTAGCTTTGTAGACAAGAATTCGGGTACTCCTTAAATTTTGGGGTGCATTGGAATTTAACTGGGCATTATCTAAATTCTAACCCCCAGCTCACCCTGCTACAGTGGCAATCATGAATTGAATCTTATTTTTTTGTATCTTATGTCAATTGTCCTTCCTGCACTTTGTGTTTTGTTGAGGTAGGTTCTCACTCTAGCCCACTATGATAGTCTCAGGATAGCCTCAAACTCATGGCGATCCTCCTTCCTTTGCCTTCCTAGTGCTGAGATTAAAGGCGTGCCTGGTCTTTCTTCATCTTTGTCAAAATTTCTTATTATCATGCTGTTACTTGCAGATCACGACGTATGTCTCATTTTTGCCCAGCTAACTCTAGTCACAAAGCCCAGACTAACATGGCTTTCTTCACCCTCTTCATTTTATAAATAGAGACACTGAAATTTAAAATGAAGAAGAGATTTACCCACAGGGTAATTTAGGATTGAAGCTAGTCTCCTGAACCCTCAGTTTCTGCTCTTGAATTCTTATTTTTGCCAATGTAAGCTCAGTGAGTACCAAAAAATATTAAAAGTTATAATAATTGTATAATGGTCTTGACAACACTTGAGATGAATTAATACTAGGACTCATGCTTATTACATTTGTGAGGAAGAACTAACACATTTCACTTTTCTAATGAAAAGACATGATATCCCGAGCCATTTTTTCTGTGTCGCAGTGTTGAACTGCTTGTAGAACTTTCCAATTTTACAAAATGGATTTGACATTGTCAAAAATAGAATTTGAAGGCTGTTTTCTAGGGCATCCTCATTTCGTCAGGCTATAAAGTCGAGGCAGCTGATTTTATAACACCTTGGATTTTTCTGTCTCAAGGAGACACCTTTATGAGAGAGCTAAAGGATTGATTGTTGTATAATAGCTCCTAGATTAATTCGTAATAGCAATTTTGAGCTCTTTGTCATTTGTAAGGTCATGTTGATGCTCATTTGATTTAGATCCCTTGGTCCACCCTAAATTGCTAATGCTTTCTTAGACAAGGGTGAGCACTTCAGCTCTCCTTAGGTGTGAGTAGTTTCTCAGCAGGTGTGCTGCTTACAACTGCTATACGTGGAAAGACTTGGCTGTTTAAAGTGAGCTTAGATTGTCTCAGGCTTTCAAGAGCAGAAAAAAAAGCCTGCAAAACTAAATGCAAGAAAGAGGGACCCATTGCATAGCAAACAAATCTAGCTCTAGTGCCTACATCTAAGAAGGTATGATGCTTCTTAAAGATAATAGATATTTTAAAAAGATTGACTAAATTATCCCACAAAAACTTTAATTGGATCCTCTATCAAAAATTATGGCACTTTCATATGATAGGGAAAATGATTCTAGTACAATAGACCAGAGGAAATTTTGATAAGGAATACTTTTTTGATGTAACTATTAATTAAATGAAAGTTTGAAAGACACTGACAAATTTCCTTCCCTTCATCTTCTAATTTTGAGGGGAAAAAAAGTTTGAAAGCAGCAGAATGCTATGATTATAGCCAAAAAGACAGATTTCATGTGATGTAGAGAAACCTTGAGTTCAGCTCTCTTTACCAAGCCCGAGAGCACTGAAATCTTGAGATTCAGAGAAGACAAAACTGTTCCTCGTGCTGAGATGAAATTTAAGTTTGAGGATGCCTGGCCATCATTGGAAGACTCTCTGTGGTAAATAGTACTTTGTTTTCTTTTGTTACTTCCAAATTGGCCAATAGATGGCTCATCTATTTTAAATAGATTTTTAAAAAATCACTCATAGTGTTCATGTAGCTCCTTCAGTAGGTTTATTTATTTCGTTTTAAAAATATATTTTATTTATTTGCAAGAAAGAAAGAGAGAGAATGAGAATGAGCACACCAGAGCCTCTAGCCACTGCAAACGAACTCTAGGAACATGTGCCACTTTGTGCATCTGACTTTATATGTGTACTGGGGAATCGAACCTGGGTCTTTAGGCTTTGCAAGCATGTGCTTTAACTGTTGAGCCACCTCTCCAGTCCTATTTATTTTGTTTTTAAAGGAACTTTACTCATTTAACAAATACTTAATGAGTATTTACTATGAGTTAGGTAAAGTAATGGTAGAGACGGGAAAAATCAAAATCCTAGCTTTCTAGAAGCCCCCTAATGTGTGAAACAAATGAGCCAATCATTTTGGTACAAGAGGCTCTTTGCTCTGACAGCAGACAGTCCTGCCTCAGTGTCCACCAAGAAGATAGTGTTGGAGTTGCCTGGGAGGCATAGGAGTTTCTGGAACAGGGAAGGTGAGTCAAGGCATCATAGACTAAAATACAAGTCTTAGTCTGGGAGGAGTTTAAAGGAGGGTTAGGCAAACTGTTCAGTTCAATAATTCAAGAAATATTCACTGAGTGGTCCTCTTTGGAGATTTACATGGTGAAGAGAAAATTGTGGATTCTTCCTCGCCCTTGAGAAATTTACAAAGCAGACATATGTCACCAATGAAGAATGATCAGTTAAGAGGAAATGTCATCCTTACTAGTTTACATTCATCCATTCACAAGGAATGGAGGCCAGGTCTGATGTCAGGTGTCATACTGGTGGCAGAGGCATCCACAGAGATGAGTTTGTAAATTCAGCCGACTCGCATGGATCATACACTGTGATGGGCAACATGTATACACCAGTCACAGGGACAAATGTCATCCACAAGGGTCCCTTACTTCTACCTACAACGTAGGATTTGTGCTACTATCAAGGACAGGGAAATTTGCATTCACAATCAGTCTTCTTACACAATAAGTTCTCAATGTATGAAATCTTAACTCATTTTATTTCTTCCATACAGAGAGTTCATTTCAAGTGATTTTCTAAAGAAGTGGGTTAACAGGTTGTCTAAGTCCTTGTGACTCTGAGAATGTTGTTGTCCACTCTCCTAAGTGACTGACACTTCTGTAGGAAAGCCTGAAGCTAAAACTCTGCATGCTTAAATTTCTAATTTAGGCATCCAATTACAATGAGTCTTATTGCCAAGTTCAAATGTATAGGAAAGACCTTATTTGATTGTTTGGCCCAGGAGATAAGCACAGACACAAAAAGTTCCCAAAAAGTTAAGGAAGAAGAATCAGGAAGCTCCTCCTTATCATCAACTTGAATTAGACTGGAGTTCTAATCTCAGCAGGGCAGGGCGGCATCCATGTTCTTTTGGGCCTTGTCCCTAGCTGATTACCTGGGGAAAAAAAGTTAGCTTCCTTCTAATGTTTATCATTATCATATCATCTAGGTTTTCACTGCTGTGATCAAAATACCCAATGCAAAGAATTTAAAAAAGAAAAAAATTTTTTGACTCATGGTTTCAGAAGTTGGCCCATGATTTCTTGGCCATGTGCGCTTGGGGAGAACATCATGGCAGCTGGGGTATCAGTGACGGTTGTTCTTCACCTTCTGGCAGACAGAAAGCAGGAAGTTTGACTAGAAACAGCTGGGGTAACTCCACCCTCAGGACCCACCCTTTGTGTCTGATTTTCTCCTGGCATGTTCCAAACCTCACAATATATTGCCTCCAGCTGGGCATCAAGTAGGTGAGCCTTTGGGAGAGACACTTCTTATCCAAAATCATTACATGTTTCTGTTTAAATCATAGGCTTTTTATTTTATATTAAAACAATCTGGGCAGTTACTTACAAAACTAAACATACTCTGACCATATGATCCAGCAACCATGCTCCTTGCCATCGACCCAAATGAATTGAAAACTTAGGTCCATATGAAAATCTGCCCATGAATGTTTATAGCAGCTTTATTGATGATTGCCAAGATGTCCCTCAATGGAAGCACTAAAAAATAAAGCATAGTGTGTCCAGCCAATGGAATATCAATCATTGCTAAAACAAAATAGTTATGCCGACATATGAAGGAACCATAAATGAACATTGTAAATGAAATATCCAGTCCCCCCAAAGCTACATACTCTATTATTCCAACTCTATGACATTATATAAAATGCAAACCGTATATACAGTTAAAAGTAACATCCAGTGATAAGGGAGGAAGAGAGAGATATGGGGAACATGCAGAATTTTCATACTACTGCGGTTCACGTGTTTGCATTTGTCTAGACCCATAGCATTTCCCATGAGTGGTACACTTTAATCATGGCTCATATATCAAGAGTGAGCCCACCATGTGTCTAAATAGGTGTTATGATTCTCTGTATTCATTCAACTTTACTGTGAACCTAAAATGGTCCAAAAATAAAGACTGCTTAAGAAAATTGAAGGAATTTATAAGTCAAAAATTCATATTTTACATGGACTTCCATAGTCCATTTAGTGAGAAGCTGGAAGCACTGTTTTGAGGAAACCTAGTTAGACATTTTTTCTCCACCAGAATGTCCTTCAGACTGGTCTTAACAATTTCATTGCGATATTCACTTTATGTTTCTCAAGGATGACATGCAAGCCTCAGGAGAAAGGTGTATGTATTTGGTTGATGCCACAATTGGAGGTCATTGTCATTCAATCTGCAAACCTTGTAAGTAAGGGGTCACAGCTATAAAATTGAACCAAAAATAAATTCAGTTATTTATGGAAATTGATTTTCAACAATGCTGTCAAGACAATTCAAAGGTGAGGAATAATTTCTAAGTACTGCAAAAACAAATGAGTATCTATGTTCCAAACAATAAACTTAAGACTGCAGCTCATCTCATATACAGGTTAACTCAATTTGGATCAAAAATTTAAATTTAAATGTGAGAAGCAAACCTGTAAAACTCTTGGAGCAAAGAAGTAAAAGCTTCATGTGTTTGATTACAAAATAGTTTCTTAGATATAAAACCCAAAGCACAAGTGACAAAAGGAAAGCGGGACTGAAGAGATTGCTCAGTGGTTAAAGGCACTTGCTCCCAAAGCCTTATGGCTCCCTAGTACTCATGAAAAGACAGATGCACAAAGTGCACATGCATCTGTATTTTGTTTGTAGTGGCAAGAGGCCTTGGTGTGCCCATTCCCTCTTTCTCTCTCTCATCTTCTCTCATTCTTTCTACGTGAAAATAAATAAATTATTTTTTCAAAAGAAAACCAGACTAATTTAACTACATGAAATGATAACCTTTGTGCTGTAAGCAATGCAATATAACTGAGAAAAAATTTGCAAATAAGATGCGATAAGGCATTTCAATCTAAAATTTATCAGAAACTATTTACAACTCAAATCATAAAATAATTTAAAAATGGATAAAGGATTTGATAGACATTTCACCAATGCCAACATAATAATAATAAGAAAAGAAGCAGCAGCATATGAAAAGATGTTTAGTATCATAATTCATTTGGTAAAGATCAACCCAAACCATAATACAATACAATTTCATACTCACTAGATAGTTATAATAATTAAAAACCAGACAGTATCAAGTGTTGGAAATGGTGAAACTGACATCCTTATTCTTTTATTATAAAATCAACTGAAGAGCAGATGAAACATGAAACATTTTTACAAATGAATATTATTTGTCAATAAAAATGAATGAATTATTCACCCATGCTACAGTGTAAATGACATTTGAAGCCTTGTCCTAAGTGATCAAGCCAGTCACCAAAGATGACATTTTATATTAAATGTCCAGAATAGGAAAAGGTATAGTTTAGAAAGCATATTGTTTATTTTGGGTTTAGTTTACTTTTTATTTCCTACTGTTAAGACTGAAATCAGATAGCTGATTTACTTTTTAGTATATTTATTTATGGGTATAGATTTCCCCCAGAGTACTGCTTTCTCAGTGTTTCAGGAAAATCTCCCCATCAAAAGCACAAGGTGCCGAGATCCTGAACAAAGAGGCAAATGCATGCTGGATTGCATTTTATTAGGGACTTACAGACAGAAGCATACTTTGTGTGATAAGGAAATAGAACACCCACCACACCTCAAGGCAGAAAGGGTTAATGTGCTAAGCTAGGCAAAGGTGGCCTACAGCCAACTACAATGTACCTGGGCTTTCTCATAAACAAACATTTCACATACCAGTTTGTAGGCTGTGATGGTTAGTTAGATTTTGTTGTCAACTTGATCTTTTTAATTATCTTGGGTGGGTCTCTGAGGATGTTTTCAGGAAGGCCACCTCTCAGTAGGAGGCAGAATATAAGGAAGCTCAGGAGAGCTAGAAATTAACATCCCTTCTTGTGTGGGCAGTGCAGGAAGGAAATTCCAGACTCAGGAAGCCATTAAGTCTGGGATAGGGTTGCAAGAACTCCCCCCACCCCATTAAGGCTATATAAAGGGGTAGAAAATCTCCTCTCTACTCCCGTGCCTGCCTGGTTGCTGGTGCTTGTGGTGCATCTCTTTGTCAAGCCTTTAGGCCTTCAGTGCTGGATTGGGACTGCTGAGGCATCCAGCCATATGGACTGAGCAGTGACCGATTCCTTGACTCTTGGGTTTGCAGACTGCTATTGTGGGACTGCCATGAGCTAATCCAATAACCCCCTTTTTGTTTACTACTGTTCATTGTGTTGATTCTGTTCCTCTAGAGAACCCTGACTAATACAGAGGCCTTCCAGGTATCAGTGTCTTGTGTAGAGTGCTCTGCAATATTAAGGATTTGCTAAGCCTATAGGATTGGAATTGTGCTGGGATTGCCTGACAGGCAAGATGGTCGCTATGACCAAGACGGCTTTTGTCATGTCAAACTGGGTCTCTAAACTCAGCATCCCATACATACTGCTATATTGTACTCTTTTTTTTTTTGTTTTGTTTTGTTTTTCAAGGTAGGGTCTCGCTGTAGTCCAGGCTGACCTGGAATTCACTATGTAGTCTCAGGGTGGCCTTGAACTCATGGCAATCCTCCTACTTCTGCCTCCTGAGTGCTGGGATTAAAGGCGTGTGCCACCATGCCCGGCTATATTGTACTTTTTAGATGCTTGTGTGTATGTGTATGTGGAGGCTGTATGTATGTGTGTATGTATGTATATGGAGGCTGTGTATATGTAGGTATGTATGTGGAAGCTGTGTGTATGTGTGTATGCATGTATGTATGTGGAGGCTGTGTGTATGTGTGTATGCATGTATGTATGTGGAGGCTGTGTGTTATAGTGTGTGTATTTTTTTTTTCATTTTTTGTGGTAGGGTCTCACTCTATCCCAGTTTGACCTGGCACTCACTCAGTAGTCCTAGGCTGGCCTCAAGCTCATAGCAATGATCTTCCTACTTCTGCCCCTGAGTGCTGGGATTAAAGGCATGCACCACAACACTTTTTTTTTTTTGGTATTTTTTGAGGAGCTATCTTTTTTGAGACAGGTCTCTTGTTGGCCTGGAGCTCACCAATTAGGCTAGACTGGCTGGCCAGGGAGCTCCTGGATCCTCCTGTCTCCACCTCCCTAGCATTCGTCTCATAGTCATGACCACCAGGCCTTACATTTTACTTGGATACTGGGGATGGAGCTCAGGGTCTTCTGTTTGTCAGGCAAGCACTTTTCCAACTGAGCCATCTCCCCAGCTCTGTAGATTGTACTTTAAATTTGACATATATTGTATGAGTTACTTTTCTCATCACTGTAACAAAGTACCTGACAGAAGTAGATAAGAGGAGAAAAATTTGTTTTGGCTCACAATTTTGGAATATTGGAGTCATGGAGGGTAAGTATGGTGGCTGAGGTGCTCTGTCCATGGTGACACCAGGGTAAGACAATAGCTCTTCTCACCTTGTAGATCAGGGAGAAAAGAGCTTGGGATGGAACCAGAAATCGGTACCACCTTCAAGTCTTACCCCTAATGACCTATTTTTCTTGTTATTTAGATTTAATATAAGATATAGACATTTTGGTTCATTGACAGAATCATTTAGTTTAGGTTCTCTACTTTCAGTTTTTTTTTTAAAACAGCACTTCACTTACTGAAATGATTAATAAAAAGTTAAGGCTAATTTTAATCACTCTCCTGTCCTAGCTTACACTAAATGTTTACTTGTGTTGTTTTCCATACTTAATATAGTGGAAAGACAGAATGTCACATTGAGTCAGAAGACAGTCATATTCAAACATTGTGCCAGAATCGGAACACAAAATGTCAGTTGTACTGTGGAGAGCCAGGCAATACTAAATGAGAAGTGACCAGGTGAGTGTGTAGCATAGGAATTCAGTGCTCATGGCTGCAAGCAGCGTCCAGAGCAGGCCAGGACAGTTTCTTATGCAGGAGAGAGAGGAGGTAGATGAATGGACAAGTGGAAAAAGAAATGTGTATTTAATATGATGCTGAAATACTTAATGCCCCGAGACACTATGGGAAACACAACTCACCCCAGCATTCAGGCCAGTTCATGACATTGCACGTGAGTAGTTAGTCACCCTCAAAGGCTGGGTGTTCCCTGGCTTTGGAGAATCTCAGGCCCTTTGTTACATGCTAACTCAAAATCTGAGTTTGACTCTTGCAAACCAAAGCTAAACAGTTGTCAAAGTGTGCGACCCTCAGAAGTGGCATGAGCTATCCAACAGGCCACGCCCATGTTCTGTATATGGCAGCTATATGGTTCATCAATTTCAGTTATTGTTATAACCTTGAAGGAAACTAGTGCCAACCTGAAAATTAGCTCCTATGTCTATAAAACTGGGGTAAAACTCTCTTCCTAGGGTGATTAGGAGTGTATGGAAAATGGAAAACACCTGCCTCAGAGTAGGAGCTTACAGCTTATTATGATTATTAGAATGATACATATATTTACTCTTTCCTGCATGTGTATGTGGTATGTGTGCATGTGTGTCTATACGTGTGTATACATATGTGCATGTATGTGTGTGAGGCCAGAGGTAGACATTGAGTGTCTCAGGCACTCCACTTTTATTCTGTGAGACAATGTCTCTCACTGAACCTAGGGTTTATTGATTCAGGTAGACTACCTAGCTAGTCAGCCCTCAAGATCCTTTGGTCTCCACCTCCCTAGCACTGGGATTATAAGCAATGCCGTGATGCCCGGCATTTTATGTGGGTTCTGAGGATCCCAACTCAAGTCCTCATGCTTACTTGGCAAGCACTGAGCAATTTCCCCAGCCCTTTCTCTGGAACTCTTAAGCACCTATGAAAATGGGTCTGTGTCCAGTTAACTTCTGTCTCCGTGGGGGATTTAACACCATACCTCTTATTTATTTATTTTTGTTGTTGATTTTTTTTTTCGAGGCAGTCTTACTCTACAGCAGGCTGATCTGGAAACCATTCTGTAGCCCCAGGATGGCCTAATGGCCTATTTCTGCTTGCTATGCTATTGTCCCAAAGTTTCCACAACTCCCCCCAAATGGCACCACCAGCTGCAGACCAAGTGTTCAAAGACATAAATAAGCCTGTGGAGAACATTTTATACCCAAATCATAACACAATCAAGGTATTTTCTAAGTTTATTATTTCTTATCTTACCATTGATTATTTTATATTTTGTTGTTAGTTTCAATATGTTTGTTAATTTCCAAAGTCTCCTTCAGGTATAAATTTTTAATTTAAAATAGAGTGGACTGGCGATTTATTTTGTATCAGCTCAATCCTTTTAAATTTGTGTAAGCATGTTTCATTGCCCAGCTTCCAAACAATAGAGAACGTTTCATGCATAGTTTTAGAAAAATATGTATCAGGAACATATTTGTGGTGTCTAATTGTTTCATGGTGTTGCTGAAGTCACCTGTCTACTTGTGGCTCATCTCTCTGATTATTATATCCATTATAAAATTGTGGCAGTAAAGTCTCGACTATTAAGAATGAATTGTTTCTTTAATTCTATGAGTTTTTAATTTAGATAGCTCAAGTCTCTTTTTTAGGTGTGCATATGTTTTCAGTTGTTATACCTCCTTAATGAATCGCTTACAATTTTGAAATGTACCTCTAACTCTAATGGCAATTTTATTTTAATGCTATCTCATCTGACAGTAGTAAAGCCATTCTGGAAATTAGACACTTATTCACTATGTCCTCTTAACATATAGTAAATTTTGAGATATTTATATCTAGTGAAATATAGTTTAAAACTCCACTAAATGATTAAAAGTTTAACTCTGTACATCTTGCTATTTTGAACTCATGGCTCACTTTAGATACCTAGGGGTTTTTTTTAATAGCATGTGTAATTTTATCATCATGTTCAAGAAAGAAATGAAACGCAGCTTGAACAAACTACAAGCATGTTTTACTATCATCAAAATGCTCTGCACACAACTGATGTATTTGGGAGCAGGGAATGGTGGTGCACACCTTTAATCCCAGCACTCGGGAGGCAGAGGTAGGAGGATTGCCTTGAGTTCAAGGCACCCTGAGACTACAGAGTGAATTCCAGGTCAGCCTGGACTAGAGTGAGACCATACCTCAAAAAACAAACAAACAAACAAACAAACAAAAAACAACGGACATATTTGGGTTCTATTTTCTGTTAACCTTGGGGGGCATTGATTCTGATTTTGCACAAAACCTGTGTTGATGTGTCTACTCAGCTTGTGTGGCACTTCTGACAAAAGACCCACAATATAGACTTGACTGACCTCAGTACCCAGACAATGCTTGCAGAGTACCAACGACTGCCTGTTGTTGTCTGGAAGGCTGACATTTTCTCATGTGCTCAGGAGAAAGGCAAGAAACATAAGTACAAATGTCCACTGATGTACATTTTATGAAGAAAATGAGACAGGATGGTGTGATTCACACTGAAGTGTGTTTATAGGTCTACAGCTGTATCTCTGCAGGGCCTGATGACGAAAAGGATCATGGGGATGATTCTGACAGAGGTAACTGAGATCAGAAAATGGCTGTCTGAGCCAGGCATGGTGGTGCATGCCTTTAATCCCAGCACTCAGGAGACAGAAATAGGAGAATTGGTATGAGTTCAAGGCCTCCCTGAGACTCCATAGTGAATTCCAGGTCAGCCTGGGCTAGAGCCAGACCCTGCCTCGAAAAACCAAAAGATAAAAATAGAAAAATAAAAAGAAAGAAAGACCAGAAAGTGCATGTGTGTATGCACTGTTATTTACACGGGGATGGAAGACCCATGGGCACGTGTGGGGTGGTTTTGGAGGTTAATACACAACACACACACACACACACACACACACACACACACACACACCTGTGCTCATGCTTGCACATCATGCTTCGAATATGCAAATTGGAGGTGTGACTGTTAAATATCTAAATGGCCAGTGTAGGTGCATCTATAAACTTAGAAGTCACCAGCAATTAGCTCTCACAGCTGTGAGGTAGAGGGCTTCAAGCAGGAGGGCATAGACGGACAAGAGTAAAAGAATGAAGATCAACTCCTGAGACCTCAACATCTAACAGAAGCAGAGAAGCCAGTCAGGTACCTGCATGGAAGAAAGGGCCGTGAAGTTGCAGGGAATCCTAGAGAGCTGGGTTCTTGGAAACAGACAATAAAACTGTTTCAAGGAAGACAGAATGTTAGCTCTGTAAAATGTTATTGAGAGAGTAAATAAAGTCAGAGAGGAGAAGATGGTCCTTGGTGGGAGGTAAGTCAGTCAGTGATCCATTGGCAGCAATATTGGTGGTTGGCAAAGGAGTTAGAAGCATTGCTGAAGGGTCAAGAGAGATTCGAAGTGAAGATGCCCTGCTCGTGGACAGAAGCTGCTTCAGGTGTTTGTTTAATGTGCTGCAGAGACATGGAAAGCAAACCTCAGGCAGAATGGAGAGAACCCTTGTGGACGATGGGAGACCCTAGACCATGTTTGTTGCTTTTGAAAAGGAAAATGGCATTAATGATTTGGAAGAGAGTCACAGAAATTTTCAGAAGGATAAAAGGCATGAGCTCTGGAGCAGAGATTTGTTAGCTATTGCAGGAAGAGGGAGGAAGGTAGAATGTGGATTCTGATGCAGATGGAGTCATGCCAGGGAGAGGATTCAGTCTATTTGTTCCCAGCTTCTCAGTAAGACATTGAGGAAAGCAACAGTTAAATATTGAGCTGGGTAAGAGAGAAAACTGGAGGTCAGAAAACAAATGGGAAAGTGACAAATGGATGTCTTGGGGCTGGAGGACATTGAGTCTAGGGAACACAGCACACTTACCTGACATTTTTTTAGTATTCATTTTGAATTTGAAAAGAGACCAGTTGGCACAACTATGTTCATTTTCTCAGGATAGACTCAGACAGTAGGAGAGTAAAAATGATGTCGACTATTTCCCCAGGTGACTATTTAGAGGATCACGAAGCAATAATGTATTAAAGTGTTTTATCAAACCCTAACGCCTGCACACACACACACACACACACACACACACACACACACACACACACACACACCATTAGATACATCCTCAGCACACTTCTACCCCACTTCTTATATAATAAGTCAGATGAAACTGTTTTCAAAATATCAGAAAACTGAAAAGCATCATGGTTCCTCAGGTCTTCAAATACATACACATATATATTCATTAAATAAATTAAATGAGTCAATTTTAGAATTCTGTTCTCCTCTGAATCAGAGTCAACTTTATTGTTTAATACAAGAACATTGATAACTTAAAGATTTTTTTAAATGAGGGATAGAGGGATGGTTCAACAGTTAAGGTGTTATTGTGACACGTTAGGGTGACTGGGATCCCGAAGATAAAGAACCAGGATTGTCCTTGGATCTCTTGCCTTACCTGACCCCCTCCCTAGAGTGGGAGGTGTCTCTTACTAGAACTCAAGACTAGTCTTGAAACTGCAATTGGTCAAAGCCAGACCAACCAGCTGTTTCTCTGGCTCACCAGGGCCAGAATATCTAATTCCTGGAGAAGGAAAAATTATTCTCTTTCCCTCATGGCCAGTCAGCAGAGAGACTCCCAAACCTTCAGGCTTTTGGTAAGATTCCCCCTGGTCTCAGCCAGGGGTGGGGGTAGGGGTTCTTTCTTTCCCACATGGACTTTTTTATGATCGGAGCCCTCTTATATTTTCCCTTCTTTTTCTTGCTAGGTGGGTAGGCACAGATCCCCTGGTTCCATAGCCATGTGGCCAGCACCTCCCCCATGTGCTCACTCTCTCCTTACTCATGGCAGAAGATCTCTGTAGTTTCTCCTCTCCTCCTCTTAATCTAATAAAGTCTCCCACTAAACCTTACCCTCTGGTCGTCTATAATTTCAATCCTTTAAATTTATATGACAAGAATCCAGATACTCTTAGGATGCATTGGGACTAACAAGGAACCCCAATTTTTTTCTTTACACTTGCTTGCAAAGCCTGATGGCCTGGATTCGATTCCCCAGTACCCTTGCAAAACCATATGCACAAAGTGGCGCATGCATCTGAAGTCTGTTTGTAGTGGTATGAAGCCCTGGTGTGCCCATGCTCTCTCTCCTGTTCTCTCCTGTTTTTCTCTCTCCTGTTTCTCTCTCTCCTGTTTCTCTCTCTCTCCTGTTTCTCTCTCTCTCCTGTTTCTCTCTCTCTCTCTCTCTCTCTCTCTCTCTCTCTCTCTCTCTCTCTCTCCCCTTGCAAATAAATAAATAAAACTGTTTAAAACATGAAATGTAAGGGGTAATGGCTTGGATAAGCATTCCTCTAATGACTCATCTGTTAAAGGCTGGGCCACTAGTTTGTGGGTCTATTAGGAGGCAGTGGAGCCCTTAGGAGATGGGTCTGACTAAAAGAAACCTAGCTCATAGAGAGAGAGGACCCTTGAAAGGGAGAGTGGGACTTAACCCCTTCCTCTCTGTTTGCTTCCTGGCAGAGACTGAGGTGAAACTGTGTCCAGCTCTGTGTCAGGCTTCTAGCATGATGTGCTGTTTGCTTTTTAAAGCAACAGGGCCAATTGATTATGGATGGGAACTTTTGGAATCTGAGCCAAAACAAACCTTTCCTTATTTTAATTTGATTTTCTCGGGTATTTGGTTATACTAATGGAGAGATGACTCACACCTGTGGATGCTCAATTTCACGTGTCTAGCATGATTGCAATGGATGCCAAGCTGAACGAACACTTTCACTCTGTCCCTTAATCTGAATCTTGGGGATATTTACCTGTTTTTCCTGTCTAGTACTGCTTTCTTAAGGATGTGCCTTAAAATAAGCATATATAACTAGTTTAACTTAATTATTAATGATAGAATTAGAAGTTTAGCAGCATTCTGGAAGTAATGTTAGAATCTAGGATTGACCTTAAGAAAAAGACTTTAGGCAGAAGATAAAAAGCATATTTGGGGCATAGAATCTTTTCCTTTGATTCAAATCATGTAGAAAGACCAATTTTGATCATTATGAATTAAACTAAGTCATAATAGCAAGCAGAGCAAAATTACAATATCCTCATGTCTTGGTGGCTGTAGTACTTCATAAATAAAATGAATTATTAGGCTCTTAAACATACATAAATAAAATGAATTATTAGGCTCTTAAACATATCTTTGACATATCCCTGGCTTGTGCTGGATCCACCATTTCTTGACAAAGTAACAGATCAACGTTGCAGTGTCATAAAAAGGTATATTACTAGAATAAATTCAGAGGTACCCCTTGGGGAAATGTGGTTGAAGCTATCACTTTCTTTCTCCTCTGACGACTGTGACAGACTGTGACTGTGTCCCTCCCCCCCTTCAAGTCTCAGGTGCAAAGTCATCACTGGTCTCCAAGGACAGACTGTTTTAGATAAGTGCATGTCATTTACAAGGTCATTCGCTGTTCTATTTTGGAAACAACACTGATCGCTAGATTTAACCCTGCGTAGTGGTAAGGTGCAACAAAACAGATCTATTCCTGCTTTTTAGGAGTTTCACTATTGAGCACATTGTCTTTGTTTGATGTGTGACAAGTAGGTAGAGCTAACTGCTCAGAGGCAAAGCTGAGACTGTGTGATATGATATCTTACGTTTTGGTTCCTAGATCTTGGAAAGGTTAGCAAATGATATGTTGTCAATTATTTTAAAGTGTGCATGCTTGCAAATACTCACAATGCTACACGTATTTGGATCAGACGCAAGGGCCCACAAATTTATGCAGGGTACAACCTGCTCTGTGGCAGGTACCGTAACCATATGGTATTATGCATGCAAAACTGAGTTCCTAGGGTTTTGATGTTATGGGAAGTAGCAGACTGTTTTCTTAATTCTCATAAGTTGAATATCCCCCTAAAGACTCATTATGAAAAGGCATGTTTTAGCGTGTGGTGTCATTACAAGACTGTTTTCACTTGGCAACAAGCAACAAAAGGAGAAAAATGTTTCTGACAATTTCTGAAATGTGATCATTAGAAATTGCCTCTGAAATTAATGAGATGCTAGAGAAAGCCAAGAGCTTAACAGATCATATCGTGTTGTACAACTCGATGAGGGCTTTAAATGGGACTAATGATTTACTAAGCGTAGGTGATAAGTTTTCGTGATCAACTCCTTCCTGGCTATTCCTTTGGCATGAAAGTGAACATACCCACCGTTAGAAACACTGAAAGATTACTGGACATTCTGCCTAGGAGGAAGCTGCATTGTGGTGGTTTGAATGAAATATCTCCCAAAGGCTCCAGTGGCTTGACTGCTTGATCCCCAGCTGGTGGCCATTTGGGAAAGTTATGGGGCCTTTGGGAAGTAGAGCCTTGCTGGAGGAGGTGTGATAGGGGACAGACCTTGTGGTTTATTAGTGCCAGACTCACTGGTTATAGTCAGCTCAGTCAGACTACTGCTTCCCTGGTGCTGTGGAGAAGTGATGTCCAGGTAGTTTGCTGTGCCATGCCTTCCCCACAACCATGAAGCTTCCCCAGGAAACTGTAAGCTGAAATAACCCTTTTCATTCCATAGGCTGCTTTTTGGTCAGGTGATTTGTCCCAGCAAGAAGAAAGCAACTAACTGTAACATGTGTGTAAGTAAATTAACAGCTAATACTTGAATTTTTCTCATCTAAGGGAAGCCCCTTCTCCCTCCCTCCCTCCCTTGCTTCCCTTCTGTCTCTCTCTTACAAATCAGCCAGAAAGAAAATTCTTCCAGGCAAGCAAGCCAGGCCACCCCTTTATTGTTTGTCCTCCCCCACCTGCTGGCTCCCAGGTCTCCCGGCTGTGGTCTGCACCTGGCAGATGCTGTGTCTGTCTCCATGGAGACAGACTGCTCCCAGGGCGGAGTTCTGCACTGCATCTGGCCCCACACCTCGCCAACTCTCCCTGGGATTGGTCTATTTTTGATGGAAGTGCAGAGAGGAGGAGAAGGTACCTCCTCTTTAGAGAAGCACTAATGCGTTGGGAACCTGAAATCCTCTCTCCTGCAGGCAGTGTGCTGAAAGCCTGAGGAGCAATGGGGTGCCTTTCTTCTGTTTCCTTCAGTGTCTGGAAGAGGCCTATTTTCTGGGCGGATCCCAAAGGCTTAGGCTAAAGAGAGACAGATGATAATAATAAGCAAATTAACCATCGCCCTTGCAAACTTCCACCAGCAGTTCAACTGCAAAGGAAACCAGAAATGTATGGCCATAGGTCCCTCTTCCTCCATACAAAACGTGATTCTGAACAGGAGAGCATGTCAACCCATGCACATTTTGTCTGCTAATGATTAGAAATAGGAAGTAGGCTGTCTGAAAGCATGTGGGAATTGCTTATTGTACCTGGAAAGCCCACAGGTTTACCGGAAAGCATGTCTTATCAAATACTTTCAGCATTCCAGCCTTTTAATTTATTTCTACGAAATGGAAGTGTTTTCATGCAAACACAACTGTAAGGTTTACCAATACACTTTAAGCTCTGACAACCCCCCCAAAGAAAACCATCTTGCCTTTGTGATATTTTTTGAAATTAAATTATTTATTATTACTTGCAAGCAGGAAGGAGAGAGAGAAAGAGAGAGAAAGAGAGAGAGAGAGAGAGAGAGAGAGAGAGAGAGAGACTCCAGATGCATTCAGCACTTTGTCACTTTTTGCACCAGGCTTTATGTGGGTCCTGGGGACTTGAACCTGGGCCATCAGGCTGGCAAACAAGTGTGATAACCACTAAGCAAGCTCTCCAGCTCCCTATGTTATTATTATTATTTTTTTTTTGGTTTTTCGAGGTAGGGTCTCACTCTAGTCCAGGCTGACCTGGAATTCACTATGTAGTCTCAAGGTGGCCTTGAACTCACAGCGATCCTCCTACCTCTGCCTCCCGAGTGCTGGGATTAAAGGCATGCACCACCACGCCCGGCTCCTATGTTATAGTTTTAATGTGTAAAGAAAAAAAATTAAATGTGGTAGGCCTGGATATGTCATTCTTCCTAATTTCTAAGTGTCAAACATGATGTTGGAGGCACTGAAATTCCCAGCCAAATTCATTAGTGTTCTCAAGAGAGTTGTCCATAAAGACATGATCACCTCCCTGGTGTCCCTGGTATCTCTGGGTGCCTGGCAAAATCCAGGGTTTGATTCTTGTCACTGTTACCCACTAAACTTCAATGCCAATTTGCAGTGATGGCTTTTGGAATTACCACTTTTCAGTTAGGCACTTGACTACAGTTTAGATCTCTTTCTTCTGTATATGCAGTAAGAAGCTTTTCTAAAGCAATACAATCTAGCATGTAGGCTGTGTGTGTGCCCCACAGAGCCTTTCAGAATGTACCTGGTTTCATCTGAGTCCTACAGGAAGGAAGGCCAAGAGATGGGGGTAGATAACTCCCTTAACTCTGGGTCACTGAGGCCCAGAGAGGTTAAGTGATACCCTAAGGTCACACAGGTAGTGACAGATCTCAAACCTCCCTTTCATTCCCAGGCTTACTCCATCCTAAATATGTACTGGCATCTACATTTATGTAGATGTTCTTTCTCTAGAGAATCTGGAAGGTGTAAGTTTGCACTAGAAAGCAGAAGCAGGATTCTATTGTCCTTTTTTCTGAGCAATGTTGTCTTGATACTTTTGTTTGCTGTGTGTGTTTTCTGGATAAAGCAAATTCCAGCTGCACTCATCCAGCACAAGACCTAATGATTCCTAAGAACTTTCTAGGTATGGCGATGAAAAGTCTTTTCTATTTCAGTGCCCTTCCTTTGGTGCATAGGTAGTTACTGCCAAGAGCCAGGAACGGGAAATAAGTGAGCCTTAGAATACTGAGGTTTTGACAAAGCTGCTTTCTCTCTTCGTTTGGGTAGGAGAGCTCATGTCACTGAGATGGGACATTTAGACAGGATGTATGACATTGTGGGCTAGAATGCCCCACCAGGCTTTTCCCCTGTCACTGATCATGGGAAGCTCATTCTCCGCCATCTGCTTCACAGTGCCAGTGTGTAGCAAGAAAGGCTGTCAGGCAGCCACCCACTAATTGGTTTCAATTATCATTTAGTTTTCTGATTATTAATAATTTAGCAAACATTGATGGCATGGCTACTGCTCCAAACATTGGTGTATAATTCTGACCACTGATGACTCTATCTGAGAGACTTTGAAAAGAGAAGCTGAAACATTGGAAAAGGCATACAATGTTTATCTAAAAATCACATGAGCTGGTGACCAAGGTTTGGAAGGGGTTTAATATGTCTCCCTGGCCAATCCTCCACCACTGGAGTGACTGGGCTCCTTTGTGAAGTATGATTCTATCATTTCAGGATGAAGAACAATGCCAATTATTGGCTAATTTTGGCTCACAGTGGCTTCATTTTCAAATGCACTTCCTGTATTTCCTGCTTGAAGTGTAGCTGATGACGTACTTGTAACCAAGACACTGAGCTCTGCCCAGGTACTTTTCTCTGACTAACGTGGGGCATGCCAAGGAAGCAGACACTTTTCTATGCTATGTATAAAACAAGAAATGCAAAAATTAATTCCCTGTCCCTCATAGCTTGAATACAGTGATTCATAATTTCCTTTGGATTTCAGGAATTGCAATGCTCTCATAGTTACTGACTTCTTTTAATGTATAATTAACTGTCGTGTGGCAAGATGAAAGTTGTAATCTTCTACTCATTCTGGGATACAGACCTTGGTAGTTTTTTTTCTCAACTGGTCATGTAATGTCATTTTAATACTTTGATTGGTGACCATATTATTAGCTAAAAGTGATAGGTTTCTTTATCACATTCTAAAACTACATATTTATATAATCTTCAACTGGTTTCAAGGTTAAGGGCAAAGCTGTGGGAAGAGACTGTTGGGAGTGGAATGAGGAAGCCAAGGGACAGATGAGTGGTCGAGCTTGTCAGTAGGATCAGATTTAGGATGGCTGATCTGTATGTCTGTCATTTCAGAACTGACTTGAAATGACTTACCAGGTTTCATTCCCTAAGGCCTTCCCTGAATGGGCCAAGCTACCAATATACATCTTCTCATTTCTCCATGACAAGTCCTTATTGTGGGTTCACAATCCTGAGCTTTCTGGAGCATTGTTATTGCTGCAACTTTGGTCATTCCTGTAGTTTCCAGATATATACTGATGCCCTCCCCAGATCCTCACCAGAGCAAGGTGCGTGCTTATTCAGGAACGCACAGCTATGAGCTCTCTTTCTGCTATTGTTCTACTCACTTCTGAGCTGTTGTAGTTGGTGGGCCCCACAGGGTACCCTAATTATTACCATGTCATCCACTGTATCTCTTCAGTGGAGGACACAGATCAAGCCTGCTTCATGGTTTACCTATGTTGTATTTTAGTTCCTAGTCAAAGACCATAAAAGTAAAGTAGGGCATACCCCACAGGTCCTAGATTGTAAGGAGATGTGTATTTTTTGTTCTCTCTTTTTAAAAAATATTTTTATTTATTTGCAAGCAAAGATATAGGAGGAAGAGAGAGAGAGAGAGAGAGAGAGAGAGAGAGAGAGAGAGAGAGAGAGAATGGCCATGCCAGGACCTCTAGCCACTACAAATGAACTCCAGATGTATGCACCACTTTGTGCATCTGGATTTATGTGGTTACTGAGGAATTAAACCCAGGTCATTAGGCTTTGCAGGCAAGTGCCTTAACCGCTGAGCAATGTCTCCAGTCCATCTTTTCTTTTCTTTTTTTTTTAAAGCCTATTTCCTATTGTGACCACTTACCCCTTGTATTAGTAACCTGTCTGACACTCTGACAAAACATCTGAGATGATCAGCGTAAAAAGAAAGGTTTTATTTTGGCTCATAGTTTCAGACATGTCCATGGTTGCTCTGCGTGATGCCTAACATTGTCAATTTGAAAGGATCTAAAATGACCCAGGGGACAAATGTCTGGGCATGTATTAGAGAGAGTTTCTAGATTAGCTTAATTGAGGTAGAAAGACCCACCCTAACTGTGGGTGGCACCATTCCAATATGGGTTGGGGTCCTGAAGAGAAAAGGAGAAAGTGAGTTGAGCATAGCAAGCGTCACTCTCTGCTTCCTGACTGCAGATTGAATGTGACCAGTTCCTTCACTGTACCTCCTTGAAGGCCCTGCCTCCTTTAAATAGCTTCTTGTTGGGTGTTTTGTCACAGCAATAAGGAAAGTAATGAAAATAGAACTTTGATACTGAAGGGCTGGAGAGATGCCTCAGTAGTCAAAGGTACTTGCTTGCAAAAGCATGATGTCCTGGGTTTGATTCCCCAGGAGACATATAAAGCCAGATACATAAAGTGGTGCAGGATTCTGGAGTTCATTTGAAGTAGCAAGAGGTATACCCATTCTCATTCTCTCCCCCCCCCACTTATAAAAAGCAATAAATAAAAGTATTTTTTAAAAGGGAATTTGATATGTGATATGTGATTTATAGACCTTTGGAACTGGATTATGGGAGGAATGTAAAAAAATTTAGAACTTTGGCTATAAGAGCCCTATTTTACTTTAAATAGTGCTTAATGGGCCATTCTAGTAGAGGTTTTCAAGGCCAAAAATGCCAAGATAAATGCAGGCTACTAGTAGAGGCCTGACTTATAAGGTCTCAGAGGGGAGCAAGGACTCTATCAGGACCTTGTCTAATCAGTTTGTGTTCTGTCATATTCAAAGAGGCTGGCTTCAATCTGTCTATGCCCTAAGAACTTGAATGAGGCTGAATTCAAAAGTAATGGGCTTTTTATTATTTTATTTATTTTATTTGGTGGATGAGCTCTCAAAACAAGATAGCATTCAGGCTGTGTCATGATTCCTGCTCACTGCTTTCACACTGGTCTATATTAAGAGCACCAGAGAAAGAAGAGAGTTATAAAAAAATGTGTCTTTTGACAGAGAAAGGAAAGAGTTTAAAGGAGGGTGTTGAAGAGCCAGCTGTAGTTGTAAAACAGAGCATTAAAGAGAAATGTGGTACTCTCCACTGGGACAATAGGAATGGTGTCCTGAGGGCAAGACTCAACACTTCAAAAGCTTCCTCTTGTGAAAAGCCAAGTTCATTGGAAAGGAGAGAGCCTGAACTGAGAATGCCACTGAAGGCGGCTCCTGCTGGAAAATAACCACCTAGGGAAGTGTTTCCCAAAGGTCAGTCTGCAAAGGACATGAAGGCTGATGCAACCTTGGTACAAGAGGGCCAGTTGCATCTTGAACTGGCAGCTGAACTTGGCAGCATTGTATAAATGGTACTGATTTTACAGGCATGAAGAAAGAATAAGTGAGTCATGGGGGCTTGTGCCAAAGTTCTGGAAGACACTGAAGGCCAGCAGTGGGAGGCAGGGTAGAAGTCCGAGCAAGGAGGCTCTGAGAGACCATTGTGTGAAGCTGTGAGGATAAAGTCAAAGTTACAGTGGGAAGTTTGGGCTGTGGGCACTTCCAGGACCATGGGATATTCACAGAGAAAAACTGCAGATACAGAGTGAAGCTGGACAATAAGAGAGATGCTGTTTGTATTATTGGCAACGGAGGTAGAGAGGTAGGGCTATCCAAGCCTTTTGGACCCCAGATGAGTTCACCAGGGTCCCCAATGACCATCATAGAGGTGCAGGCTTTGGCGTTTTCTCTATTGGGTTTCAGTTTTGCTCTGACCCAAACATTCTTTGCTCTATTCCAGTTTCTCCCTTTAGGAACAGGAATGTGTGCTCTGTGCCACTGTCTATTGGAACTTGGTTTTTTGATGTTATAGGAGCTCCCAGTTAAAACTGCCTTGAGCTTCAGAAGACACTTTGGACTTTAAACAATGTTGAAACAATTACAGACTATAGAGACTGTCAGAGTTGGATTGAATGCATTTTGCAATATGAGCTGGCTATGACCCTATAGGGACATGTGATGGAAGGTTGTGCATTAAAAGGGATGTGTTTGAGGTCAAGTGAGAAGGGGTGGATTTGTGATGATTAATATTGATTATCAACTTGACAGGATTGACAAGCACTTAGGAGACAAACCTCTGGGAATGTCTCTGAGGTGGTGTCTAGATTAGGTTAATTAAGGTGGAAAGTCACACCCTAACTGTGGGTGGTACCATTCCATGGGTTGGGGTCCTGGACTGAATGAAAAGGAGAAAGTGAGTTGAGCACCAGTATGCATTTTCTCAGCTGCTTTGAGCTCCTGCATCCATGTCTTCCCCACCCTATGGACTGTATACCTAAAACTGTAAGCTAAAATAAACCCTCTTTCCCCTAAATTGCTTTCTTGGCAAGTGTTTTTCCAAAGAAAGTAACCACTAAACTTTGTCTTAATCCTGTGGTGAGGTAGAATATATGTGGAGTGGGCCTAAGCAAAATAGCTCACCTTATGATGACATCCAGAAAGGAGAGACAGAGGTGAGAAGAGAGAGAGAGAGAGAGAGAGAGAGAGAGAGAGAGAGAGAGAGAGAGAGAGAGAGAGAGAGAGAGAGAGACAGAGAGAGAGACAGAGAGACAGAGAGAGAGACAGAGAGAGAGACAGAGAGAGAGACAGAGAGAGGCCATGTTGAAGGGCACATGCCTAGTGGCCTAACTACCTTTTACTAGGTTCTACCCTCCTAAAGGGTGCTCCACCTCTGAATAATGCCATAGTCTGGCAACCAAAGCTTTAGAATATGGCCTTTGGATAATGTTTCAATTCCAAACAATTAAAGTCCTATAAGATGAGCCGCTACTTCCAAAATCATTGGGGCCTCACACAAATAGGTGCTAAGTTTCCAGTCTCTGTTGAAATCCTGGGCATGTAATGTTCTTGGGACACTAGACAGCTGTGGTAGTGTCGTGTTGGGAGAGTCTCGGATTAGATGGCCTTCCCACTGCTTGGTGACATTGAACACATAGCTAAGCTAGTTATTATGGACAGAATGAAAGTTAGTGCTTTTGCAGGTCTTAATTAGAGGCTTTGACTTCTTTCGCTTTGTATTTAGAACAAACCACAACTGATTCATTGATCAGCCTTAAGTTTTTGAGTTCTTGAAAATTCAACATCATATGATAAAAATAAGTAGAAATGGAAGCTCAGTTTGTTTCTGGGTAATAGATTGTTTGCAAGGCTTTCCCCCCTCCAGTACAGCTTGCAAACCACCTGACAGTAATTAAATTATTCCAGCATCTCACTCCCACCTCCCACACACATTTTCCCCTTTTGTTGTGTTATTTGGTGGTGTGTGCAATTATCTCCTTTAAGCAGCCAGCACAGCCATCCACAGCTCCACGTGCTCACAGTAAATGTGAACTGTGGGGAAGGGAAGGACCCATCCTTCCCTTTTCCTCACAGGTTGTAAATTGGTTATTCACATTTCCTTTGATGAGAATTTTAAGCACTGAGCACCATCTTCAGAAGCGTATGCAGCAGATGGTTGGGAATGCTGTGTGATACGGAAAACTGGCCAATTTCTTAAGTTATTTTCACCTCCTGAACACATTCCAAAGGAACACAGTGGCATATTTTAGGGTGTGTCTTTACAAGACCTCTTTTCTTAAATATGAATATAATTTGCTGGTGTGTTCACTTTAAGATGGATTCCTTTGGGGGCTGTCTCTATTGTAAGTGATCTTGTACCATTTTCATATAAATTCAGACTTATGTTCAAGGCTCTCCTGGGTGTTGCTGACTAGAAATTAACCCAGCTGTTCCTTCTCCTCACTCAGGCAGACTTTGAGATAGGAGGCGATGAAGCATGACACTTAGATGTCTCTTGATGACCTTCACACCCATCTTCTCTGTGGTGACAAAACCTGGATAGAGGAATAAGGAAATTTGCAGGTTACTCAAGTTGCCCTCTGAATGACTCCACCCTTTATCTACTTGGGGCTTTAGGCATGTTTCTTTGAATCCACCTGCTTCTGTCAAATGGGGTTAGCCATTTCTACCCATGGAGCAATTGAGAAGATCATAACAGACAGATTGTGTAGTGAAAGCTCCTTTTTCCATAAATGGGAGTGAGGCTCGTGGGCCAAGAATAGAATAGCAATACTTATCTGGTTGCTATCCTCAAGAATTTTCTTATTTCAGAGATCTCTCAATAATAATCTTTTGGGGAGAGTTCCCTGTTAGTAGCCCCACAAGGCTGCAGGACGCTTCAGCCCAACTAACACCAGTCCCTGGCTTCTGATCCTTTCTAGTATGACCTTGTGTTCCTGGCCCATCCTTCCTAAGGACATGCATATGGATGTACCAACTCAGAAGTTGTCGATCTGATGGAAGGTCTTCATAGTTGAGCTGTGGAGTCATAAGACAGCTCCGGGTGGGCGTCAGGGAGCAATAGCCACGGAAGCAGAAAGCAGTGAGGGGAGTGTTGAGTGGATAACAGGTTGACTCATTGTTTGGGGTTGTTTGAACTATTGGTCAATTCAGTAAGACATGAATGAAGACAGTACATTGTGTCATCAGCCATTATCTTTTCTAGGACCATAAGCAGCTTTAGCAAATGTGTATGGATGGTTTTTCTTTTTAAAAAAGATACCCATGCCTGCCGGGTGTGGTGGAGCACGCCTTTAATCCCAGCACTAGGGAGGCAGAGGTAGGAGGATCACCATGAGTTCAAGGCCACCCTGAGACTACATAGTGAATTCCAGGTCAGCCTG